>CALNHX010006603.1:0-86291 GCA_940337035.1 Agriotes lineatus
GTCCTAGATGTCTCATTTGTCCCTTATGTTTCTAACGTCCCAGACGTCCTAGATGTCCTATATGTCCCTAACGTCCCAGACGTCCCAGATGTCCCATATGTCCCTAACGTCCCAGACGTC
Organism: Agriotes lineatus; assembly: GCA_940337035.1. Classification (NCBI taxonomy): domain Eukaryota; kingdom Metazoa; phylum Arthropoda; class Insecta; order Coleoptera; family Elateridae; genus Agriotes; species Agriotes lineatus. The sequence goes on from CALNHX010006603.1 coordinate 121, forward strand.
CCAGATGTCCCACATGTCCCTAACGTCCCTAACGTCCCAGACGTCCCAGATATCCCAGACTTCCCAAACGTCGCAGACGTCTCAGATGTCCTAGATGTCGAATATGTTCCTAACGTCCCAGTCGTTCTAGATTTCCCACATGTCCCTAACGTCTCAGTCGTTCTAGATGTCCCATATGTCCCTAACGTCCCAGACGTCCCAGACGTCCTAGATGTCCCATATGTCCCTAACGACCCAGATATCCCAGATGTCCCATATGTCCCATATGTCCCTAACGTCCCAGACGTCCCAGATGTCCCATATGTCCCTAACGACCCAGACGTCCCAGATGTCCCATATGTCCATAACGTCCCAGACGTCACAGATGTCCAATATGTCCCATATGTCTATAACGTCCCAGACGTCCTAGATGTCCCATATGTCCCTAACGTCCCAAACGTCACATATGTCCCTAACGACCCAGATATCCCAGATGTCCCATATGTCCCATATGTCCCTAACGTCCCAGACGTCCTAGATGTCCTATATGTCCCTAACGTCCCAGACGTCCCAGATGTCCCATATGTTCTTAACGTCCCAGACGTTCCAGATGTCCCATATGTCCCTAACGTCGCAGACGTCCTAGATGTCCTATATGTCCCTAACGTCCCAGACGTTCCAGATGTCCCATATGTCCCTAACGTCCCAGACGTCCCATATGTCTCTAACGTCCCAGGCGTCCTAGATGTCATATATGTCCCTAATGTCTCAAATGTAATAAATGTCCCATATGTCCCTACCATCCCCGACGGCTCAGCTGTCGCGTATGTCCCTAACGTCCTAGACGTCCCAGATGTTTTAGATGTCTCATATGTCCCAAACGTCCCAGACGTCCTAGAAGTCCCATATGTCCCTAACGTCCCAGACGTTCCAGATGTCCCATATGTCCCTAACGTCCCAGACGTCCCATATGTCTCTAACGTCCCAGGCGTCCTAGATGTCATATATGTCCCTAATGTCTCAAATGTAATAAATGTCCCATATGTCCCTACCGTCCCCGACGGCTCAGCTGTCGCGTATGTCCCTAACGTCCTAGACGTCCCAGATGTTTTAGATGTCTCATATGTCCCAAACGTCCCAGACGTCCTAGAAGTACCATATGTCCCTAACGACCCAAACGTTCCATATGTCCATATGTCTCTAACGTCCCAGACAACCTAGAAGTCCCATATGTTTCTAACGCCCCAGACGTTTAAGACGTCCTAGATGTTCCATATGTCCCTAACGTCCCAGACGTCCCAGATGTCCCATTTTTCCGTAATGCTTCAGACGTTTCAGATGTCCCATTTGTCCCTAACGTTTCAGACGTTCCAGATGTCCCATATGTCACACATGTCTCTAACGTCCCAGACGTACTAGATGTCCCACATGTCCCAGACGTCTCAGACGTCCTAGATGTCCCATATGTCCCATATGTCCCTAACGTCCGAGACGTCCCAGATTGCCCATCTGTCCGTAACGTCCCAGACGTCCCAGACGTCCCAGATGTCCCATACGTCCCACATGTTCTTTACGTCCCAGACGTACTAGGTGTCCCACATGTCTCTAACGTCCCAGTCGTTCTAGATGTCCCATATGTCCCTAACGTCCCAGACGTCCCAGACGTCCTAGATGTCCCATATGTCCCTAACGACCAAGACGTCCCAGACGTCCTACATACCCTATATGTCCCTAACGACCCAAACGTCCCAGATGTCCCATATGTCCCTAACGTCGCAGACGTCCCAGACGTCCCAGATATCTTAGACTTCCCTAACGTCGCAGGCGTTCTAGATATCTCCTATGTCCCTAACGTCCCAGAAATCCCAGGCGTCCTTGATGTCTCTTACGTCCCAGACGTCCAAGATGTCCAACACATGTCTTTAACGTCCCAGACGTCCTAGAAGTCCCATATGTCCCTAACGTCCCAGACGTACTTTATTTACCATATGTCCCTAACGTCCCAGACGTCCCAGACGTCCTATATGTCCCATATGTCCTTAACGTCCCAGACATCCTAGATGTCTTATATGACCCTAACGTTCCAGATGTCTCATATGTCCCTAACGTCCCAGATGTCCCAGATGTCCCATATGTCCCTAATGTCCCAGGCTGTCAAGATGTTCCATATGTCCCTAACGTCCCAAACGTCCCAGACATCCTAGATGTAGGATATGTCCCTAACGCCCCGGACGTCCCAGATGTCCCATATATCCCTAACGTCCCAGACGTCCCAGATGTCCTATATGTTTCTAACTTCCCAGACGTCCTAAATGTCTCATATGTCCCTAACGTCCCAGTCGTCCCAGATGTCCCATATGTCCCTAACGTCCCATACGTCCTAGGTGTCTCATTTGTCCCTTATGTTTCTAACGTCCCAGACGTCCTAGATGCCCTATATGTCCCTAACGTCCCTGACGTCCCAGATGTAACATATGTCCCTAACGTCCCAGACGTCCCAGATGTCCCATATGTCCCTAACGTCCCTAACGTCCCCGACGTCCCAGATATCCCAAATTTCCCAAACGTCGCACACGTCTCAGATGTTCTAGATGTCCCATATGTCCCTAACGTCCCAGTCGTTCTAGATGTCCCACATGTCCCTAACGTCCCAGTCGTTCTAGATGTCCCATATGTCCCTAACGTCCCAGACGTCCCAGACGTCCTAGATGTCCCATATGTCCCTAACGTCCCGGACGTCCCAGATGTCCCATATGTCCCTAACGTCCCAGACGTCCCAGATGTCCCATATGTCCTTAACTTCCCAGACGTCCTAAATGTCCCATATGTCCCTAACGTCCCAGACGTCCCAGATGTCCCATATGTCCCTAACGTGCCATACGTCCTAGATGTCTCATTTGTCCCTTATGTTTCTAACGTCCCAGACGTCCTAGATGTCCTATATGTCCCTAACGTCCCAGACGTCCCAGATGTCCCATATGTCCATAACGTCCCAGACGTCCCAGATGTCCCACATGTCCCTAACGTCCCTAACGTCCCAGACGTCCCAGATGTCCCATATGTCCCTAACGACCCAGACGTCCCAGATGTCCCATATGTCCCTAACGTCCCAGACGTCACAGATGTCCAATATGTCCCATATGTCTATAACGTCCCAGACGTCCTAGATGTCCCATATGTCCCTAACGTCCCAGACGTCACAAATGTCCCTAACGACCCAGATATCCCAGATGTCCCATATGTCCCATATGTCCCTAACGTCCCGGACGTCCCAGATGTCCCATATGTCCCTAACGACCCAGACGTCCCAGATGTCCCATATGTCCCTAACGTCCCAGACGTCACAGATGTCCAATATGTCCCATATGTCTATAACGTCCAAGACGTCCTAGATGTCCCATATGTCCCTAACGTCCCAGACGTCACATATGTCCCTAACGACCCAGATATCCCAGATGTCCCATATGTCCCATATGTCCCTAACGTCCCAGACGTCCTAGATGTCCTATATGTCCCTAACGTCCCAGACGTCCCAGATGTCCCATATGTTCTTAACGTCCCAGACGTTCCAGATGTCCCATATGTCTCTAACGTCGCAGACGTCTTAGATGTCTTAGATGTTCCATATGTCCCTAACGTCCCAGACGTCCTAGATGTCCTATATGTCCCTAACGTCCCAGACGTCCCAGATGTCCCATATGTTCTTAACGTCCCAGACGTTCCAGATGTCCCATATGTCCCTAACGTCCCAGACGTCCCAGATGTTTTAGATGTCTCCTATGTCCCTAACGTCCCAGACGTCCTAGAAGTCCCATATGTCCCTAACGTCCCAGACGTTTCAGACGTCCCAGATGTCCCATACGTCCCACATGTTCTTTACGTCCCAGACGTACTAGGTGTCCCACATGTCTCTAACGTCCCAGTCGTTCTAGATGTCCCATATGTCCCTAACGTCCCAGACGTCCCAGACGTCCTAGATGTCCCATATGTCCCTAACGACCCAGATATCCCAGATGTCCCATATGTCCCATATGTCCCTAACGTCCCAGACGTCCCAGATGTCCCATATGTCCCTAACGACCCAGACGTCCCAGATGTCCCATATGTCCATAACGTCCCAGACGTCACAGATGTCCAATATGTCCCATATGTCTATAACGTCCCAGACGTCCTAGATGTCCCATATATCCCTATCGTCCCAGACGTCACATATGTCCCTAACGACCCAGATATCCCAGATGTCCCATATGTCCCATATGTCCCTAACGTCCCAGACGTCCTAGATGTCCTATATGTCCCTAACGTCCCAGACGTCCCAGATGTCCCATATGTTCTTAACGTCCCAGACGTTCCAGACGTCCCATATGTCCCTAACGTCCCAGACGTCCCATATGTCTCTAACGTCCCAGGCGTCCTAGATGTCATATATGTCCCTAATGTCTCAAATGTAATAAATGTCCCATATGTCCCTACCGTCCCCGACGGCCCAGCTGTCGCGTATGTCCCTAACGTCCCAGACGTCCCAGATGTTTTAGATGTCTCATATGTCCCTAACGTCCCAGACGTCCTAGAAGTCCCATATGTCCCTAACGTCCCAGACGTCCATGATGTCCCATATGCCCTTAACGTCTCAGACGTCCTAGGTACCCTATATGTCCCTAACGACCCAAACGTCCCATATGTCCCATATGTCCCTAACGTCCCAGACAACCTAGAAGTCCCATATGTTTCTAACGCCCCAGACGTTTAAGACGTCCTAGATGTTCCATATGTCCTTAACGTCCCAGACGTCCCAGATGTCCCATTTTTCCGTAATGCTTCAGACGTTCCAGATGTCCCATTTGTCCCTAACGTTTCAGACGTTCCAGATGTCCCATATGTCACACATGTCCCTAACGTCCCAGACGTACTAGATGTCCCACATGTCCCAGACGTCCCAGACGTCCTAGATGTCCCATATGTCCCATATGTCCCTAACGTCCGAGACGTCCCAGACGTCCCAGACGTCCTATATGTCCCATATGTCCTTAAAGTCCCAGACATCCTAGATGTCTTATATGACCCTAACGTTCCAGATGTCTCATATGTCCCTAACGTCCCAGACGTCCATGATGTCCCATATGCCCTTAACGTCTCAGACGTCCTAGGTACCCTATATGTCCCTAACGACCCAAACGTCCCATATGTCCCATATGTCCCTAACGTCCCAGACAACCTAGAAGTCCCATATGTTTCTAACGCCCCAGACGTTTAAGACGTCCTAGATGTTCCATATGTCCTTAACGTCCCAGACGTCCCAGATGTCCCATTTTTCCGTAATGCTTCAGACGTTCCAGATGTCCCATTTGTCCCTAACGTTTCAGACGTTCCAGATGTCCCATATGTCACACATGTCCCTAACGTCCCAGACGTCCCAGACGTCCCAGACGTCCTATATGTCCCATATGTCCTTAAAGTCCCAGACATCCTAGATGTCTTATATGACCCTAACGTTCCAGATGTCTCATATGTCCCTAACGTCCCAGATGTCCCAGTTGCCCCATATGTCCCTAATGTCCCAGGCTGTCAAGATGTCCCATATGTCCCTAACGTCCCAAACGTCCCAGACATCCTTGATGTAGGATATGTCCCTAACGTCCCGGACGTCCCAGATGTCCCATATGTCCCTAACGTCCCAGACGTCCCAGATGTCCCATATGTCCTTAACTTCCCAGACGTCCTAAATGTCCCATATGTCCCTAACGTCCCAGACGTCCCAGATGTCCCATATGTCCCTAACGTGCCATACGTCCTAGATGTCTCATTTGTCCCTTATGTTTCTAACGTCCCAGACGTCCTAGATGTCCTATATGTCCCTAACGTCCCAGACGTCCCAGATGTCCCATATGTCCCTAACGTCCCAGACGTCCCAGATGTCCCACATGTCCCTAACGTCCCTAACGTCCCAGACGTCCCAGATATCCCAGACTTCCCAAACGTCGCAGACGTCTCAGATGTCCTAGATGTCCCATATGTTCCTAACGTCCCAGTCGTTCTAGATTTCCCACATGTCCCTAACGTCTCAGTCGTTCTAGATGTCCCATATGTCCCTAACGTCCCAGACGTCCCAGACGTCCTAGATGTCCCATATGTCCCTAACGACCCAGATATCCCAGATGTCCCATATGTCCCATATGTCCCTAACGTCCCAGACGTCCCAGATGTCCCATATGTCCCTAACGACCCAGACGTCCCAGATGTCCCATATGTCCATAACGTCCCAGACGTCACAGATGTCCAATATGTCCCATATGTCTATAACGTCCCAGACGTCCTAGATGTCCCATATGTCCCTAACGTCCCAGACGTCACATATGTCCCTAACGACCCAGATATCCCAGATGTCCCATATGTCCCATATGTCCCTAACGTCCCAGACGTCCTAGATGTCCTATATGTCCCTAACGTCCCAGACGTCCCAGATGTCCCATATGTTCTTAACGTCCCAGACGTTCCAGATGTCCCATATGTCTCTAACGTCGCAGACGTCTTAGATGTCTTAGATGTTCCATATGTCCCTAACGTCCCAGACGTCCTAGATGTCCTATATGTCCCTAACGTCCCAGACGTCCCAGATGTCCCATATGTTCTTAACGTCCCAGACGTTCCAGATGTCCCATATGTCCCTAACGTCCCAGACGTCCCAGATGTTTTAGATGTCTCATATGTCCCTAACGTCCCAGACGTCCTAGAAGTCCCATATGTCCCTAACGTCCCAGACGTCCATGATGTCCCATATGCCCTTAACGTCTCAGACGTCCTAGGTACCCTATATGTCCCTAACGACCCAAACGTCCCATATGTCCCATATGTCCCTAACGTCCCAGACAACCTAGAAGTCCCATATGTTTCTAACGCTCCAGACGTTTAAGACGTCCTAGATGTTCCATATGTCCCTAACGTCCCAGACGTCCCAGATGTCCCATTTTTCCGTAATGCTTCAGACGTTCCAGATGTCCCATTTGTCCCTAACGTTTCAGACGTTCCAGATGTCCCATATGTCACACATGTCCCTAACGTCCCAGACGTACTAGATGTCCCACATGTCCCAGACGTCCCAGACGTCCTAGATGTCCCATATGTCCCATATGTCCCTAACGTCCGAGACGTCCCAGATTGCCCATCTGTCCGTAACGTCCCAGACGTCTCAGACGTCCCAGATGTCCCATACGTCCCACATGTTCTTTACGTCCCAGACGTACTAGGTGTCCCACATGTCTCTAACTTCCCAGTCGTTCTAGATGTCCCATATGTCCCTAACGTCCCAGACGTCCCAGACGTCCTAGATGTCCCATATGTCCCTAACGACCCAGATATCCCAGATGTCCCATATGTCCTATATGTTCCTAACGTCCCAGACGTCCCAGATGTCCCATATGTCCCTAACGACCCAGACGTCCCAGATGTCCCATATGTCCATAACGTCCCAGACGTCACAGATGTCCAATATGTCCCATATGTCTATAACGTCCCAGACGTCCTAGATGTCCCATATATCCCATATGTCCCTAACGTCCCAGACGTCCTAGATGTCCTATATGTCCCTAACGTCCCAGACGTCCCAGATGTCCCATATGTTCTTAACGTCCCAGACGTCCCAGATGTCCCATATGTTCTTAACGTCCCAGACGTTCCAGATGTCCCATATGTCCCTAACGTCGCAGACGTCTTAGATGTCCTAGATGTTCCATATGTCCCTAACGTCCCAGACGTCCTAGATGTCCTATATGTCCCTAACGTCCCAGACGTCCCAGATGTCCCAGACGTCCTAGATGTCCCATATGTCCCTAACGACCCAGATATCCCAGATGTCCCATATGTCCCATATGTCCCTAACGTCCCAGACGTCCCAGATGTCCCATATGTTCTTAACGTCCCAGACGTCCCAGATGTCCCATATGTTCTTAACGTCCCAGACGTTCCAGATGTCCCATATGTCCCTAACGTCGCAGACGTCTTAGATGTCCTAGATGTTCCATATGTCCCTAACGACCCAGATATCCCAGATGTCCCATATGTCCCATATGTCCCTAACGTCCCAGACGTCCTAGCTGTCCTATATGTCCCTAACGTCCCAGACGTCCCAGATGTCCCATATGTTCTTAACGTCCCAGACGTTCCAGATGTCCCATATGTCCCTAACGTCGCAGACGTCTTAGATGTCCTAGATGTTCCATATGTCCCTAACGTCCCAGACGTCCTAGATGTCCTATATGTCCCTAACGTCCCAGACGTCCCAGATGTCCCATATGTTCTTAACGTCCCAGACGTTCCAGACGTCCCATATGTCCCTAACGTCCCAGACGTCCCATATGTCTCTAACCTCCCAGGCGTCCTAGATGTCATATATGTCCCTAATGTCTCAAATGTAATAAATGTCCCATATGTCCCTACCGTCCCCGACGGCCCAGCTGTCGCGTATGTCCCTAACGTCCCAGACGTCCCAGATGTTTTAGATGTCTCATATGTCCCTAACGTCCCAGACGTCCTAGAAGTCCCATATGTCCCTAACGTCCCAGACGTCCATGATGTCCCATATGCCCTTAACGAATCAGACGTCCTAGGTACCCTATATGTCCCTAACGACCCAAACGTCCCATATGTCCCATATGTCCCTAACGTCCCAGACAACCTAGAAGTCCCATATGTTTCTAACGCCCCAGACGTTTAAGACGTCCTAGATGTTCCATATGTCCTTACGTCCCAGACGTCCCAGATGTCCCATTTTTCCGTAATGCTTCAGACGTTCCAGATGTCCCATTTGTCCCTAACGTTTCAGACGTTCCAGATGTCCCATATGTCACACATGTCCCTAACGTCCCAGACGTACTAGATATCCCACATGTCCCAGACGTCCCAGACGTCCTAGATGTCCCATATGTCCCATATGTCCCTAACGTCCGAGACGTCCCAGACGTCCCAGACGTCCTATATGTCCCATATGTCCTTAAAGTCCCAGACATCCTAGATGTCTTATATGACCCTAACGTTCCAGATGTCTCATATGTCCCTAACGTCCCAGACGTCCATGATGTCCCATATGCCCTTAACGTCTAAGACGTCCTAGGTACCCTATATGTCCCTAACGACCCAAACGTCCCATATGTCCCATATGTCCCTAACGTCCCAGACAACCTAGAAGTCCCATATGTTTCTAACGCCCCAGACGTTTAAGACGTCCTAGATGTTCCATATGTCCTTAACGTCCCAGACGTCCCAGATGTCCCATTTTTCCGTAATGCTTCAGACGTTCCAGATGTCCCATTTGTCCCTAACGTTTCAGACGTTCCAGATGTCCCATATGTCACACATGTCCCTAACGTCCCAGACGTACTAGATGTCCCACATGTCCCAGACGTCCCAGACGTCCTAGATGTCTCATATGTCCCATATGTCCCTAACGTCCCAGACGTCCCAGACGTCCCAGACGTCCTATATGTCCCATATGTCCTTAAAGTCCCAGACATCCTAGATGTCTTATATGACCCTAACGTTCCAGATGTCTCATATGTCCCTAACGTCCCAGATGTCCCAGTTGCCCCATATGTCCCTAATGTCCCAGGCTGTCAAGATGTCCCATATGTCCCTAACGTCCCAAACGTCCCAGACATCCTTGATGTAGGATATGTCCCTAACGTCCCGGACGTCCCAGATGTCCCATATGTCCCTAACGTCCCAGACGTCCCAGATGTCCCATATGTCCTTAACTTCCCAGACGTCCTAAATGTCCCATATGTCCCTAACGTCCCAGACGTCCCAGATGTCCCATATGTCCCTAACGTACCATACGTCCTAGATGTCTCATTTGTCCCTTATGTTTCTAACGTCCCAGACGTCCTAGATGTCCTATATGTCCCTAACGTCCCAGACGTCCCAGATGTCCCATATGTCCCTAACGTCCCAGACGTCCCAGATGTCCCACATGTCCCTAACGTCCCTAACGTCCCAGACGTCCCAGATATCCCAGACTTCCCAAACGTCGCAGACGTCTCAGATGTCCTAGATGTCGAATATGTTCCTAACGTCCCAGTCGTTCTAGTTTTCCCACATGTCCCTAACGTCTCAGTCGTTCTAGATGTCCCATATGTCCCTAACGTCCCAGACGTCCCAGACGTCCTAGATGTCCCATATGTCCCTAACGACCCAGATATCCCAGATGTCCCATATGTCCCATATGTCCCTAACGTCCCAGACGTCCCAGATGTCCCATATGTCCCTAACGACCCAGACGTCCCAGATGTCCCATATGTCCATAACGTCCCAGACGTCACAGATGTCCAATATGTCCCATATGTCTATAACGTCCCAGACGTCCTAGATGTCCCATATGTCCCTAACGTCCCAAACGTCACATATGTCCCTAACGACCCAGATATCCCAGATGTCCCATATGTCCCATATGTCCCTAACGTCCCAGACGTCCTAGATGTCCTATATGTCCCTAACGTCCCAGACGTCCCAGATGTCCCATATGTTCTTAACGTCCCAGACGTTCCAGATGTCCCATATGTCCCTAACGTCGCAGACGTCTTAGATGTCCTAGATGTTCCATATGTCCCTAACGTCCCAGACGTCCTAGATGTCCTATATGTCCCTAACGTCCCAGACGTCCCAGATGTCCCATAAGTTCTTAACGTCCCAGACGTTCCAGATGTCCCATATGTCCCTAACGTCCCAGACGTCCCATATGTCTCTAACGTCCCAGGCGTCCTAGATGTCATATATGTCCCTAATGTCTCAAATGTAATAAATGTCCCATATGTCCCTACCATCCCCGACGGCTCAGCTGTCGCGTATGTCCCTAACGTCCTAGACGTCCCAGATGTTTTAGATGTCTCATATGTCCCAAACGTCCCAGACGTCCTAGAAGTCCCATATGTCCCTAACGTCCCAGACGTTCCAGATGTCCCATATGTCCCTAACGTCCCAGACGTCCCATATGTCTCTAACGTCCCAGGCGTCCTAGATGTCATATTTGTCCCTAATGTCTCAAATGTAATAAATGTCCCATATGTCCCTACCGTCCCCGACGGCTCAGCTGTCGCGTATGTCCCTAACGTCCTAGACGTCCCAGATGTTTTAGATGTCTCATATGTCCCAAACGTCCCAGACGTCCTAGAAGTACCATATGTCCCTAACGACCCAAACGTCCCATATGTCCCATATGTCTCTAACGTCCCAGACAACCTAGAAGTCCCATATGTTTCTAACGCCCCAGACGTTTAAGACGTCCTAGATGTTCCATATGTCCCTAACGTTCCAGACGTCCCAGATGTCCCATTTTTCCGTAATGCTTCAGACGTTTCAGATGTCCCATTTGTCCCTAACGTTTCAGACGTTCCAGATGTCCCATATGTCACACATGTCTCTAACGTCCCAGACGTACTAGATGTCCCACATGTCCCAGACGTCCCAGACGTCCTAGATGTCCCATATGTCCCATATGTCCCTAACGTCCGAGACGTCCCAGATTGCCCATCTGTCCGTAACGTCCCAGACGTCCCAGACGTCCCAGATGTCCCATACGTCCCACATGTTCTTTACGTCCCAGACGTACTAGGTGTCCCACATGTCTCTAACGTCCCAGTCGTTCTAGATGTCCCATATGTCCCTAACGTCCCAGACGTCCCAGACGTCCTAGATGTCCCATATGTCCCTAACGACCAAGACGTCCCAGACGTCCTACATACCCTATATGTCCCTAACGACCCAAACGTCCCAGATGTCCCATATGTCCCTAACGTCGCAGACGTCCCAGACGTCCCAGATATCTTAGACTTCCCTAACGTCGCAGGCGTTCTAGATATCCCCTATGTCCCTAACGTCCCAGAAATCCCAGGCGTCCTTGATGTCTCTTACGTCCCAGACGTCCAAGATGTCCAACACATGTCTTTAACGTCCCAGACGTCCTAGAAGTCCCATATGTCCCTAACGTCCCAGACGTACTTTATTTACCATATGTCCCTAACGTCCCAGACGTCCCAGACGTCCTATATGTCCCATATGTCCTTAACGTCCCAGACATCCTAGATGTCTTATATGACCCTAACGTCCCAGATGTCCCATATATCCCTGACGTCCCAGACGTCCCAGATGTCCTATATGTCTCTAACTTCCCAGACGTCCTAAATGTCTCATATGTCCCTAACGTCCCAGTCGTCCCAGATGTCCCATATGTCCCTAACGTCCCATACGTCCTAGGTGTCTCATTTGTCCCTTATGTTTCTAACGTCCCAGACGTCCTAGATGCCCTATATGTCCCTAACGTCCCTGACGTCCCAGATGTAACATATGTCCCTAACGTCCCAGACGTCCCAGATGTCCCATATGTCCCTAACGTCCCTAACGTCCCCGACGTCCCAGATATCCCAAACTTCCCAAACGTCGCACACGTCTCAGATGTTCTAGATGTCCCATATGTCCCTAACGTCCCAGTCGTTCTAGATGTCCCACATGTCCCAAACGTCCCAGTCGTTCTAGATGTCCCATATGTCCCTAACGTCCCAGACGTCCCAGACGTCCTAGATGTCCCTTATGTCCTTAACGACCCAGACGTCCCAGACGTCCTAGATACCCTATATGTCCCTAACGACCCAAACGTCCTAGATGTCCCATATGTCCCTAACGTCCCAGGCTTTCTAGATGTCCCATATGTCCCTCACGTACCAAACGTCCCAGACGTCCTAGATGTCCCATATGTCCCTAACGACCCAGATATCCCAGATGTCCCATATGTCCCATATGTCCCTAACGTCCCAGACGTCCCAGATGTCCCATATGTCCCTAACGACCCAGACGTCCCAGATGTCCCATATGTCCATAACGTCCCAGACGTCACAGATGTCCAATATGTCCCATATGTCTATAACGTCCCAGACGTCCTAGATGTCCCATATGTCCCTAACGTCCCAAACGTCACATATGTCCCTAACGACCCAGATATCCCAGATGTCCCATATGTCCCATATGTCCCTAACGTCCCAGACGTCCTAGATGTCCTATATGTCCCTAACGTCCCAGACGTCCCAGATGTCCCATATGTTCTTAACGTCCCAGACGTTCCAGATGTCCCATATGTCCCTAACGTCGCAGACGTCTTAGATGTCCTAGATGTTCCATATGTCCCTAACGTCCCAGACGTCCTAGATGTCCTATATGTCCCTAACGTCCCAGACGTCCCAGATGTCCCATAAGTTCTTAACGTCCCAGACGTTCCAGATGTCCCATATGTCCCTAACGTCCCAGACGTCCCATATGTCTCTAACGTCCCAGGCGTCCTAGATGTCATATATGTCCCTAATGTCTCAAATGTAATAAATGTCCCATATGTCCCTACCATCCCCGACGGCTCAGCTGTCGCGTATGTCCCTAACGTCCTAGACGTCCCAGATGTTTTAGATGTCTCATATGTCCCAAACGTCCCAGACGTCCTAGAAGTCCCATATGTCCCTAACGTCCCAGACGTTCCAGATGTCCCATATGTCCCTAACGTCCCAGACGTCCCATATGTCTCTAACGTCCCAGGCGTCCTAGATGTCATATTTGTCCCTAATGTCTCAAATGTAATAAATGTCCCATATGTCCCTACCGTCCCCGACGGCTCAGCTGTCGCGTATGTCCCTAACGTCCTAGACGTCCCAGATGTTTTAGATGTCTCATATGTCCCAAACGTCCCAGACGTCCTAGAAGTACCATATGTCCCTAACGACCCAAACGTCCCATATGTCCCATATGTCTCTAACGTCCCAGACAACCTAGAAGTCCCATATGTTTCTAACGCCCCAGACGTTTAAGACGTCCTAGATGTTCCATATGTCCCTAACGTCCCAGACGTCCCAGATGTCCCATTTTTCCGTAATGCTTCAGACGTTTCAGATGTCCCATTTGTCCCTAACGTTTCAGACGTTCCAGATGTCCCATATGTCACACATGTCTCTAACGTCCCAGACGTACTAGATGTCCCACATGTCCCAGACGTCCCAGACGTCCTAGATGTCCCATATGTCCCATATGTCCCTAACGTCCGAGACGTCCCAGATTGCCCATCTGTCCGTAACGTCCCAGACGTCCCAGACGTCCCAGATGTCCCATACGTCCCACATGTTCTTTACGTCCCAGACGTACTAGGTGTCCCACATGTCTCTAACGTCCCAGTCGTTCTAGATGTCCCATATGTCCCTAACGTCCCAGACGTCCCAGACGTCCTAGATGTCCCATATGTCCCTAACGACCAAGACGTCCCAGACGTCCTACATACCCTATATGTCCCTAACGACCCAAACGTCCCAGATGTCCCATATGTCCCTAACGTCGCAGACGTCCCAGACGTCCCAGATATCTTAGACTTCCCTAACGTCGCAGGCGTTCTAGATATCCCCTATGTCCCTAACGTCCCAGAAATCCCAGGCGTCCTTGATGTCTCTTACGTCCCAGACGTCCAAGATGTCCAACACATGTCTTTAACGTCCCAGACGTCCTAGAAGTCCCATATGTCCCTAACGTCCCAGACGTACTTTATTTACCATATGTCCCTAACGTCCCAGACGTCCCAGACGTCCTATATGTCCCATATGTCCTTAACGTACCAGACATCCTAGATGTCTTATATGACCCTAACGTCCCAGATGTCCCATATATCCCTGACGTCCCAGACGTCCCAGATGTCCTATATGTCTCTAACTTCCCAGACGTCCTAAATGTCTCATATGTCCCTAACGTCCCAGTCGTCCCAGATGTCCCATATGTCCCTAACGTCCCATACGTCCTAGGTGTCTCATTTGTCCCTTATGTTTCTAACGTCCCAGACGTCCTAGATGCCCTATATGTCCCTAACGTCCCTGACGTCCCAGATGTAACATATGTCCCTAACGTCCCAGACGTCCCAGATGTCCCATATGTCCCTAACGTCCCTAACGTCCCCGACGTCCCAGATATCCCAAACTTCCCAAACGTCGCACACGTCTCAGATGTTCTAGATGTCCCATATGTCCCTAACGTCCCAGTCGTTCTAGATGTCCCACATGTCCCAAACGTCCCAGTCGTTCTAGATGTCCCATATGTCCCTAACGTCCCAGACGTCCCAGACGTCCTAGATGTCCCTTATGTCCTTAACGACCCAGACGTCCCAGACGTCCTAGATACCCTATATGTCCCTAACGACCCAAACGTCCTAGATGTCCCATATGTCCCTAACGTCCCAGGCTTTCTAGATGTCCCATATGTCCCTCACGTACCAAACGTCCCAGACGTCCTAGATGTCCCATATGTCCCTAACGTCCCAGGCGTCCTAGATGTCATATATGTCCCTAATGCCTCAGATGTAATAAATGTCCCATATGTCCCTACTG
Organism: Agriotes lineatus; assembly: GCA_940337035.1. Lineage (NCBI taxonomy): Eukaryota > Metazoa > Arthropoda > Insecta > Coleoptera > Elateridae > Agriotes > Agriotes lineatus. The sequence continues at coordinate 15,486 of CALNHX010006603.1, forward strand.
TCCCCGACGTCCCAGCTGTCGCGTATGTCCCTAACGTCCCAGACGTCCCAGACGTTTTAGATGTCTCATATGTCCGTAACGTACCAGACGTCCTAGAAGTCCCATATGTCCCTAACGTCCCGGACGTCCATGATGTCCCATATGCTCTTAACGTTTCAGACGTCCTAGGTACCCTATATGTCCCTAACGACCCAAACGTCCCATATGTCCCATATGTCCCTAACGTCCCAGACAACCTAGATGTACCACATGTTTCTAACGCCCCAGACGTTTAAGACGTCCTAGATGTTCCATACAGCCTTAACGTCCCAGATGTCTCAGATGTACCCATTTTTCCGTAATGTTTCAGACGTCCCAGATGTCTCATTTGTCCGTAACGTTTCAGACGTCCCAGATGTCCCATATGTCCCACATGTCCCTAACGTCCCAGACGTACTAGATGTCCCACATGTCCCAGACTTCCCAGACGTCCTAGATGTCCCATATGTCCCATATGTCCCTAACGTCCGAGACGTCCGGGATTGCCCATCTGTCCGTAACGTCCCAGACGTCCCAGACGTCCCAGATGTCCCATACGTCCCACATGTCCTTTACGTCCCAGACGTACTAGGTGTCCCACATGTCGCTAACGTCCCAGTCGTTCTAGATGTCCCATATGTCCCTAACGTCCCAGAAGTCCCAGATGTCCTATATGTCCTTAACGACCCAGACGTCCCAGATGTCCCATATTTTCCATATGTCCCTAACGTCCCAGACGTCCTAGATGTCCTATATGTCCCTAACGTCCCAGGTGTCCCATATGTCCCTAACGTCCCAGACGTCCCAGATGTCCAATATGTCCCATACATCCCTAACGTCGCAGACGTCCTAGATGTCCCCTATGTCCCTAACGTCCCAGAAATCTCAGACGTTCTTGATGTCTCTTACGTCCCAGACGTCCTAGCTGTCCAACATATGTCTTTAACGTCCCAGACGTCCTAGAAGTCCCATATGTCCCTAACGTCCCAGACGTACCAAATTTCCCATATGTCCCTAACGTCCCAGACGTCCCGGACGTCCTATATGTCCCATATGTCCTTAAAGTCCCAGACATCCTAGATGTCTTATATGACCCTAACGTTCCAGATGTCTCATATGTCCTTAACGTCCCAGATGTCCCAGTTGCCCCATATGTCCCTAATGTCCCAGGCTGTCAAGATGTCCCATATGTCCTAGATGTCCCATTAGTCCCATATGTCCCTAACGTCCGAGACGTCCCAGATTGCCCATCTGTCCGTAACTGTCCCAGACGTCCCAGACGTCCCAGATGTCCCATATGTCCCTAACGTCCCAGAAGTCCCAGATGTCCTATATGTCCCTAACGACCCAGACGTCCCAGATGTCCCATATTTTCCATTTTACCCTAACGTCCCAGACGTCCTAGATCTCCCATATGTCCCTAACGTCCCAGACGTCCCAGATGTCCTATATGTCCCTAACGTCCCAGGTGTCCCATATGTCCCTAACGTCCCAGACGTCCCAGATGTCCAATATGTCCCATACATCCCTAACGTCGCAGACGTCCTAGATGTCCCCTATGTCCCTAACGTCCCAGAAATCTCAGACGTTCTTGATGTCTCTTACGTCCCAGACGTCCTAGCTGTCCAACATATGTCTTTAACGTCCCAGACGTCCTAGAAGTCCCATATGTCCCTAACGTCCCAGACGTACCAAATTTCCCATATGTCCCTAACGTCCCAGACGTCCCAGACGTCCTATATGTCCCATATGTCCTTAAAGTCCCAGACATCCTAGATGTCTTATATGACCCTAACGTTCCAGATGTCTTATATGTCCCTAACGTCCCAGATGTCCCAGTTTCCCCATATGTCCCTAATGTCCCAGGCTGTCAAGATGTCCCATATGTCCCTAACGTCCCAAACGTCCCAGACATCCTTGATGTAGGATATGTCCCTAACGCCCCGGACGTCCCAGATGTCCCATATGTCCCTAACGTCCCAGACGTCCCAGATGTCCCATATGTCCTTAACTTCCCATACGTCCTAAATGTCCCATATGTCCCTAACGTCCCAGACGTCCCAGATGTCCCATATGTCCCTAACGTTCCATACGTCCTAGATGTCTCATTTGTCCCTTATGTTTCTAACGTCCCAGACGTCCTAGATGTCCTATATGTCCCTAACGTCCCAGAGGTCCCAGATGTCCCATATGTCCCTAACGTCCCAGACGTCCCAGATGTCCCACATGTCCCTAACGTCCCTAACGTCCCAGACGTCCCAGATATCCCAGACTTCCCAAACGTCGCAGACGTCTCAGATGTCCTAGATGTCCCATATGTCCCTAACGTCCCTGTCGTTCTAGATTTCCCACATGTCCCTAACGTCCCAGTCGTTCTAGATGTCCCATATGTCCCTAACGTCCAAGACGTCCCAGACGTCCTAGATGTCCCATATATCCCTAACGACCCAGACGTCCCAGACGTCCTAGATAACCTATACGTCCCTAACGACCCAAACGTCCCAGATGTCCCATATGTCCCTAACGTCCCAGGCTTTCTAGATGTCCTATATGTCCCTAACCTACCAAACGTCCCAGACGTCCTAGATGTAGCATATGTCCCTAACGTCCCGGACGTCCCAGATGTCCCATATGTCCCTAACGTCCCAGGCGTCCTAGATGTCATATATGTCCCTAATGTCTCAGATGTAATAAATGTCCCATATGTCCCTACCGTCCCCGACGTCCCAGCTGTTGCGTATGTCCCTAACGTCCCAGACGTCCCAGACGTTTTAGATGTGTCATATGTATCTAACGTCCCAGACGTCCTAGAAGTCCCATATGCCCTTAACGTCTCAGACGTCCTAGGTACCCTATATGTCCCTAACGACCGAAACGTCCCATATGTCCCTAACGTCCCAGACTGTCCCATATGTTTCTAACGCCCCAGACGTTTAAGACGTCCTAGATGTTCCATATGTCCCTAACGTCCCAGACGTCCCAGATGTCCCATTTTCCGTAATGTTTCAGACGTCCCAGATGTCCCAATTGTCCGTAACGTTTCAGACGTCCCAGATGTCCCATATGTCCCACATGTCCCTAACCTCCCAGACGTACTAGATTTCCCACATGTCCCAGACGTCCCAGACGTCCTAGATGTCCCATTAGTCCCATATGTCCCTAACGTCCGAGACGTCCCAGATTGCCCATCTGTCCGTAACTGTCCCAGACGTCCCAGACGTCCCAGATGTCCCATATGTCCCTAACGTCCCAGAAGTCCCAGATGTCCTATATGTCCCTAACGACCCAGACGTCCCAGATGTCCCATATTTTCCATTTTACCCTAACGTCCCAGACGTCCTAGATCTCCCATATGTCCCTAACGTCCCAGACGTCCCAGATGTCCTATATGTCCCTAACGTCCCAGGTGTCCCATATGTCCCTAACGTCCCAGAAGTCCCAGATGTCCTATATGTCCCTAACGACCCAGACGTCCCAGATGTCCCATATTTTCCATTTTACCCTAACGTACCAGACGTCCTAGATCTCCCATATGTCCCTAACGTCCCAGATGTCCAATATGTCCCATATGTCCCTAACGTCGCAGACGTCCTAGATGTCCCCTATGTCCCTAACGTCCCAGAAATCCCAGACGTCCTTGATGTCTCTTACGTCCCAGACGTCCTAGATGTCCAACATATGTCTTTAACGTCTCAGACGTTATAGAAGTCCCATATGTCTCTAACGTCCCAGACGTACTAGATATCCCATATGTCCCTAACGTCCCAGACGTCCCAGACGTCTTATATGTCCCATATGTCCTTAACGTCCCAGACATCCTAGATGTCTTATATGACCCTAACGTTCCAGATGTCTCATATGTCCCTAAAGTCCCAGATGTCCCAGATGTCCCATACGTCCTTAACGTCCCAGACAACCTAGATGTCCCATATGTTTCTAACGCCCCAGACGTTTAAGACGTCCTAGATGTTCCATATGTCCCTAACGTCCCAGACGTCCCAGATGTCCCATTTTACCGTAATGTTTCAGACGTCCCAGATGTCCCATTTGTCCGTAACGGTTCAGACGTCCCAGATGTCCCATATGTCCCACATATCCCTAACGTGTCAGACGTACTAGATGTCCCACATGTCCCAGACGTCCCAGACGTCCTAGATGTCCCATATGTCCCATATGTCCCTAACGTCCCAGAAGTCTCAGATGTCCTATATGTCCCTAACGACCCAGACGTCTCAGATGTCCCATATTTTCCATTTGACCCTAACGTCCCAGACGTCCCAGATGTCCCATATGTCCCTAACGTCCCTAACGTCCCAGACGTCCTAGATATCCCAGACTTCCCAAACGTCGCAGACGTCTCAGATGTCCTAGATGTCCCATATGTCCCTAACGTACCAAACGTCCCAGACGTCCTAAATGTAGCATATGTCCCTAACCTCCCGGATGTCCCAGATGTCACATATGTCCCTAACGTCCCAGGCATCCTAGATGTCATATATGTACCTAATGTCTCAGATGTAATAAATGTCCCATATGTCCCTACCGTCCCCGACGTCCCAGCTGTCGCGTATGTCCCTAACGTCCCAGACGTCCCAGACGTTTTAGATGTCTCATATGTCCCTAACGTCCCAGACGTCCTAGAAGTCCCATATGTCCCTAACGTAACAGACGTCCATGATGTCCCATATGCCCTTAACGTCTCAGACGTCCTAGGTACCCTATATGTCCCTAACGACCCAAACGTCCAATATGTCCCATATGCCCCTAACGTCCCAGACAACCTAGATGTCCCATATGTTTCTAACGCCCCAGACGTTTAAGACGTCCAAGATGTTCCATATGTCCCTAACGTCCCAGACCTCCCAGATGTCCTATTTTTCCGTAATGTTTCAGACGTCGCAGACGTCCCATTTGCCCGTAACGTTTCAGACGTCCCAGATGTCCCATATGTCCCACATGTCCCTAACGTCCCAGACGTACTAGATGTCCCACATGTCCCAGACGTCCCAGACATCCTAGATGTCCCATATGTCCCACATGTCCCTAACGTCCCAGACGTCCCAGACGTCCCAGATGTCCCATACGTCCCACATGTCCTTTACGTCCCAGACGTACTAGGTGTCCCACATGTCCCTAACGTCCCAGTCGTTCTAGATGTCCCATATGTCCCTAACGTCCCAGAAGTCTCAGATGTCCTATATGTCCCTAACGACCCAGACGTCCCAGATGTCCCATATTTTCCATTTGACCCTAACGTCCGAGACGTCCTAGATGTCCCATATGTCCCTAACGTCCCAGACGTACCAGATGTCCTATATGTCCCTAACGTCCCAGGTGTCCCACATGTCCCTAACGTCCCAGACGTCACAGGTGTCTAATATGTCCCCTATGTCCGTAACGTCCCAGAAATCCCAGACGTCCTTGATTTCTTTTACGTTCCAGACGTCCTAGATGTCCAACATATGTCTTTAACGTCCCAGACGTCCTAGAAGTCCCATGTCCCTAACGTCCAAGACGTACTAGATTTCTCATATGTCCCTAACGTCCCAGACGTCCCAGACGTCTTATATGACCCTAACGTTCCAGATGTCTCATATGTCCCTAACGTCCCGGACGTCCCAGATGTCCCATATGTCCCTAACGTCCCAGACGTCCCAGATGTCCCATATGTCCCTAACTTCCCAGACGTCCTAAATGTCCCAGATGTCCCTAACGTCCCAGACGTCCCAGATGTCCCATATGTCCCTAACGTCCCATACGTCCTAGATGTCTCATTTGTCTCTTATTTTTCTAACGTCCCAGACGTCCTAAATGTCCTATATGTCCCTAACGTCCCAGACGTCCCAGATGTCCCATATGTCTCTAACGTCCCAGACGTCCCATATGTCCCATATGTCCCTAACGTCCCAGACGTCCCAGATATCCCCGACTTCCCAAACGTCGCAGACGTCTCAGATGTCCTAGATGTCCCATATGTCCCTAACGTCCCAGTCGTTCTAGATGTCCCACATGTCCCTAACGTCCCAGTCGTTCTAGATGTCCCATATGTCCCTAACGTCCCGGACGTCCCAGGCGTCCTAGATGTCCCATATGTCCCTACCGTCCCCGACGTCCCAGCTGTCGCGTATGTCTCAGACGTCCCAGACGTTTTAGATGTCTCATATGTCCCTAACGTCCCAGACGTCCTAGAAGTCCCATATGTCCCTAACGTCCCAAACGTCCATGATGTCCCATATGCCCTTGACGTCTCAGACGTCCTAGGTACCCTATATGTCCCTAACGACCCAAACGTCACATATGTCGCATATGTCCCTAACGTCAAAGACAACCTAGATGTCCCATATGTTTCTAACGCCCCAGACGTTTAAGACGTCCTAGATGTTCCATATGTCCCTAACGTCCCAGACGTCCCAGATGTCCCATTTGTCCGTAACGTTTCAGACGTCCCAGATGTCCCATATGTCCCACATGTCCCTAACGTCCCAGACGTACTAGATGTCCTACATGTCCCAAACGTCCCAGACGTCCTAGATGTCCCATATGTCCCATATGTCTCTAACGTCCGAGACGTTCCAGATTGCCCATCTGTCCGTAACGTCCAAGACGTTCCAGACGTCCCAGATGTCCCATACGTCCCACATGTCCTTTACGTCCCAGACGTACTAGGTGTCCCACATGTCTGGGACGTCTGGGACGTTAGGGACATATGAGACATCTAAAACGTCTGGGACGTTAGGGACATATGGGACATGTGGCACAACTGGGACGTCTGGGATGTTAGGGACATATGGGTCATCTGTGACGTCTTGGACATTAGGAACATATAGGGCATCTAGGACGTCTGAGACGTCTGGGACGTTAGAGACATATGGAGAATCTAGGACGTCTGGGCCGTCTGGGACGTTAGGGACATATGAGACATCGGGAACGTTAGGGACATATAGGACATCTAGGAAGTCTGGGACGTTAGGGCCATATGGGACATATAGGATGTCTGAGACGTCTGGGACGTTTGGGACATATGGGACATCTAGGACGTCTGGGACGTTAGGGACATATGGGACTTCTAGGACGTCTGGGACGTTAAAGACGTATGGGTCATCTAGGACGTCTGGGACGTAAGGGACATCAAGGACGTCTCGGACGTCTGGGACGTTAGGGACATATGGGACATTTAGGACGTCTGATACTTTAGGGACATATGGGACATCTGGGACGTCTGGGACGTTAGAAACATATGTGACATCTAAGACGTCTGGGACGTTAGGGACATATGGGACAAATAAGACATCTGGGTCGTATGGGACGTTAGGGGCATATGGGACATCCGTGACGTCTAGGACGTTAGGGACATATGGGACACCTAAGACGTCTGGGACGTTTGGGATGTTAGGGACATATGGGACATCTAGAACGCCTGGGACGTTAGGGACATATGAGACTTCTGGAACGTTAGGGACATATAGGACATCTAGGGTATCTGGGACGTTAGGGACATATGGGACTTCTAAGACGTCTGGGACGTTAAAGACATATGGGACATTTAGGACGCCTGGGACGTAAGGGACATCATTTACTTCTGGGACGTCTGGGACGTTAGGGACATATGGGACGTCTAAGACGTCTGGGACGTTAAAGACATATGGGTTATATAGGACGTCTGAGACGTCTGGGACGTGTGGGACATCTAGGACGTCTGGGACGTTAGGGACATATGGGACTTCTAAGACGTCTGGGACGTTAAAGACATATGGGACATTTAGGACGACTGGGAAGTAAGGGACATATGGGACATATTGGACATCTATGACGTCTGGGACGTTAGGAACATATGGGGCATCTGGGACGTTAGGGACATATAGGACATCTGGGACGTCTGGGACGTTAGGGACAAATGGATCGTATGGGACATCTGGAACGTCTGGGTCGTTAGAGACATATGGGACATCTAGGACGTCTGGGACGTTAGGGACAAATGGAACATATGAGACATCTGCGACGTCTGGGACGTTAGGGACATATAGGACATCTGGGACGTCTGAGACGTTAGGGACATATGGGACACCTGGGACGTTAGGAACATATAGGACATCTAGGACGTCTGGGACGTTAGGGACATATGGGACATCTGGGACGTCTGAGACGTTAAGGACATATGGGACACCTTGGACGTTAGGAACATATAGGACATCTAGGACCTCTAGGACGTTAGGGACATATGGGACATCTACGACGTCTGGGACGTTAGAGACATATGGGACATCTAAGACGTCTGGGACGTATGGGACATCAAGGACGTCTGGGTCGTCAGGGACGTTAGGGACATGTGGGACATCTAAGAAGTCTGGGACGTTAGGGACATATGGGACATCTAGGACGCCTCGGACGTCTGGGACGCTAGGGATATATGGGACATCTAGGACGTCTGAAACGTTAGGTACCTGTGGGATATTTAGGAAGTCTGAGACGTTAGGAACATGTAGGATATATAGGACATCTGGACGTCTGGGATGTTACGGACAAGTGGGATATCTGGGACGTCTTGGACGTTAGGGATATATGGACATCTAAGACGTCTGGGACCTCTGGGACGTTTGGGACGTTAGGGACATATGGGACATCTAGGATGTCTGGGACGTTAGGGACATATTGGACATCTAGGACGTCTGACACGTTAGGGACATATGGGACTTCTATCACGTCTGGGACGGTAAAGACATATGGAACATCTAGGACATCTGGGACGTAAGGGACATCAATGACGTCTGGGACGTCTGGGACGTTAGGGACATATGGGGCATCTAGGACGTCTGGGACGTTAATGACATATGGGACATATTGGACATCTGGGACATCTGGCACGTTAGGGACACATGGGACATCTGGGACGTCTGGGACGTTAGGGACATATGGGACAAATGGGACGTTATGGACATATAGGACATCTGGGACGTCTGGGATGTTAGGGACATATGGGACTTCTAAGACGTCTGGGACGTTAAGGACAAGTGGAACATATGGAACATCTGGGACGTCTAGGTCGTTAGGGACATATGGGACATCTGGGACGTCTGGGACGTTAGGGACATATGGGACATCTAGAACGTCTGGGACGTTAGGACAAATGAAACATATGGGACATCTGGGACGTCTGGGACGTTAGGGACATATGGGACATCTGGGACGTCTGGGACGTTAGGGACATATTTGACATATAGAACGTCTGGAACGTCTAGGACGTTAGGGACATATGAGACATCTAGGACGTCTGGGACGTTAGGGACATATGGGACACTAGGACGTCTGGGACGTTAGGGATATATGGGACGTCTAAGACGTCAGGGACCTCTGGGACGTTTGGAACGTTAGGGACATATGGGACATCTAGGACGTCTGGGACGTTAGACACATATTGGACATCTAGGACGTCTGGGACGTTAGGGACATATGGTACATCTAGGACGTCTGAAACGTTAGGGACATACGGGGCATCTAGGACGTATGGGACGTTTGGGACGTTAGGGACATATGGGACATCTGAGACGTCTGGGACCTTAGGGACATATAGGACATCTAGGACGTCTGGGACGTCTGGGACGTTAGGGATATATGGGTCATCTAGGACGTCTGGGACGTTAGGGACATATGCGGCATCTGCGACGTTTGGGTCGTTAGGGACATATAGGGTATCTACGACGTTTGGGACGTCTGGGACGTTAGGGACATATTGGACATCTAAGACGTCTGGGACGTCTGAGACGTTAGGGCATATGGGACAACTAGGACGTTTGTGACGTCTGGGACGGGACGTTAGGGACATATGGGACATCTAGGACGTCTGGGACGTTAGGGACATGTGAAACATCTAGTACGCCTAAGACGTTAGGGACATGTTGGACATATGGGATATCTGGGACGTCTGGGATGTTACAGACAAATGGAACATCTGGGACGTCTGGGACGTTAGGGACATATAGGACATCTAGGACGTCTGGGACATCTGGGACGTTAGGGACATATGGGACATCTAGGACGTCTGGGACGTCTGGGACGTTACGGACATATGGGACATCTATAACGTTTGGGACGTCTGGCACGTTAGGGACATATAGGACATCTAGGACGTCTGGGACGTTAGGAACATATGGGACAAATAAGACATCAGGGTCGTATGGGACGTTAGGGACATATGGGACATCTGTGACGTCTGGGACGTTAGGAACATATGGGACACCTGGGACGTTATGGACATATAGGACATCTGCGACGTCTGGGACGTTAGGGACATATGGGACTTTTAAGACGTCTGGGACGTTAGGGACAAGTGGAACATATGGAACATCTGGGACGTCTGGGTCGTTAGGGACATATAGGACATCTGGGACGTCTGGGACGTTAGGGACATATGGGACATCTAGGACGTCTGGGACGTTAGGACAAATGGAACATATGAAACATCTGGGACGTCTGGGACGTTAGGGACATATGGGTCATCTGGGACGTCTGGGACGTTAGGGACATATTTGACATGTAGAACGTCTGGGACGTCTAGGACGTTAGGGACATATGAGACGTCGAAGACGTCTGGGACGTTAGGGACGTATGGGACATCTAGGACGTCTGGGACGTTAGGGATATATGGGACGTCTAGGACGTCAGGGACCTCTGGGTCGTTTGGCACGTTAGGGACATATGGGACATCTAGGACGTCTGGGACGTTAGACACATATTGGACATCTAAGACGTCTGGGACGTTAGGGACATATGGTACATCTAGGACGTCTGAAACGTTAGGGACATGTGGGGCATCTAGGACGTATGGGACGTTTGGGACGTTAGGGACATATGGGACATCTGAGACGTCTGGGACCTTAGGGACATATAGGACATGTAGGACGTCTGGGACGTCTGGGACGTTAGGGATATATGGGTCATCTAGGACGTCTGGGACGTTAGGGACATATGCGGCATTTGCGACGTTTGGGTCGTTAGGGACATATAGGGTATCTACGACGTCTGGGACGTTAGGGACATATTGGACATCTAAGACGTCTGGGACGTCTGAGACGTTAGGGACATATGGGACATCTAAGACGTCTGGGACGTTAGGGACATGTGAAACATCTAGTACGCCTAAGACGTTAGGGACATGTAGGACATATGGGATATCTGGGACGTCTGGGACGTTACAGACAAATGGGACATCTGGGACGTTAGGGACATATAGGACATCTAGGACGTCTGGGACATCTGGGACGTTAGGGACATATGGGACATCTAGGACGTCTGGGACGTCTGGGACGTTACGGACATACGGGACATCTATAACGTTTGGGACGTCTGGCACGTTAGGGACATATAGGACATCTAGGACGTCTGGGACGTTAGGAACATATGGGACAAATAAGCCATCTGGGTCGTATGGGACGTTAGGGACATATAGGACATCTGGGACGTCTGGGACGTTAGGAACATATGGGACAAATAAGCCATCTGGGTCGTATGGGACGTTAGGGACATATGGGACATCTGGGACGTCTGGGACGTTAGGAACATATGGGACATCTAAGACGTCTGAGACGTCTGGGACGTTAGGGACGTATGGGACATCCGGGACGTCTGGGACGTTAGCGACATATGGGACATCTAAGACGTCTGGAACGTTTGGGACGTTAGGGACATATGGGACATCTAGAACGCCTTGGACGTTAGGGACATATGCGACATCTGGGACGTTATGGACATATAGGACATCTGGGACGTCTGGGACGTTAGGGACATATGGGACACCTGGGACGTTAGGAACATATAGGACATCTAGGACGTCTGGGACGTTAGGGACATATGGGACATCTGGGACGTCTGAGACGTTAAGGACATATGGGACACCTTGGACGTTAGGAACATATAGGACATCTAGGACGTCTAGGATGTTAGGGACATATGGGACATCTACGACGTCTGGGACGTTAGGGACATATGCGACATCTGGGACGTTATGGACATATGAGACATCTGGAACGTTAGGGACATATAGGACATCTAGGATGTTTGGGACTTTAGGGACATATGGGACTTCTAAGACGTCTGGGACGTTAAAGACATATGGGACATTCAGGACGTCTGGGACGTAAGATACTTCATTTACGTCTGGGACGTCTGGGACGTTAGGGACATATGGGTCATCTGGAACGTCTGAGACGTTAGGGACATATGGGACATCTAGGACGTCTGGGACGTTAGGGACATATGGGACATGTGGCACAACTGGGACGTCTGGGATGTTAGGGCCATATGGGTCATCTGTGACGTCTTGGACATTAGGAACATATAGGGCATCTAGGACGTCTGAGACGTCTGGGACGTTAGAGACATATGGAGAATCTAGGACGTCTGGGCTGTCTGGGACGTTAGGGACATATGGGACATTTAGGACGTCTGGGACGTTAGGGACATATGGGACTTCTAGGACGTCTGGGACGTTAATGGCATATGGGACATCTAGAACGTCTGGGACGTAAGGGACATCAAGGACGTCTGGGATGTCTGCGACGTTAGGGACATATGAGACATCGGGTACGTTAGGGACATATAGGACATCTAGGACGTCTGGGACGTTAGGGCCATATGGGACATATAGGATGTCTGAGACGTCTGGGACGTTTGGGACATATGGGACATCTAGGACGTCTGGGACGTTAGGGACATATGGGACATCTAGGGCGTCTGGGACGTTTGGGACGTTAGGGACATATGGGACATCTACAACGCCTCGGACGTTAGGGATATATGGGACATCTGGGACGTTAGGGACATACGAGACATCTGGAACGTTAGGGACATATGGGACATCTAGGACGTCTGGGACGTCTGGGACGTTAGGAACATATGGGACATCTAGGACGCCTGGGACGTTAGGGACATATGGGACGTCTTGGACGTCTGGGACGTTAGGGAGAGCCATATGGGACATCTGGGACGTCTGGGACGATAGGGACATATGGGACATCTGGGACGTCTGGGACGTTAGGGACATATAGGACATAGAGGACGTCTGGGACGTAAGGGACATAACGGACAAATGAGGCATCCGAGACGTATGGGACGTTAGGGACATATGGGACATCTGGAACGTCTGGGACGTTAGGGACATATGGGACATCTAGGACGTCTGGGACGTTAGGGACATATGGGACATCAGAAACGTCTGGGACGTTAGGGTCATATAGGACATCTGGAATGTCTTTGACGTTAAGGACATATGGGACATATAAGACGTCTGGGACGTCTGGGACCTTAGGGACATATGGGACATCTAAGACGTCTGGGACGTTAGGGACATATGGGACTTCTATCACGTCTGGGAGGGTAAAGACATATGGAACATCTAGGACATCTGGGACGTAAGGGACATCAATGACGTCTGGGACGTCTGGGACGTTAGGGACATATGGGGCATCTAGGACGTCTGGGACGTTAATGACATATGGGACATATTGGACATCTGGGACATCTGGCACGTTAGGGACACATGGGACATCTGGGACGTCTGGGGCGTTAGGGACATATGGGACAAATGGGACGTTATGGACATATAGGACATCTGGGAAGTCTGGGATGTTAGGGACATATGGGACTTCTAAGACGTCTGGGACGTTAAGGACAAGTGGAACATATGGAACATCTGGGACGTCTGGGTCGTTAGGGACATATGGGACGTCTGGGACGTCTGGGACGTTAGGGACATATGGGACATCTAGAACGTCTGGGACGTTAGGACAAATGAAACATATGGGACATCTGGGACGTCTGGGACGTTAGGGACATATGGGACATCTGGGACGTCTGGGACGTTAGGGACATATTTGACATATAGAACGTCTGGGACGTCTAGGACGTTAGGGACATATGAGACATCTAGGACGTCTGGGACGTTAGGGACATATGGGACATCTAGGACGTCTGGGACGTTAGGGATATATGGGACGTCTAAGACGTCAGGGACCTCTGGGACGTTTGGAACGTTAGGGACATATGGGACATCTAGGACGTCTGGGACGTTAGACACATATTGGACATCTAGGACGTCTGGGACGTTAGGGACATATGGTACATCTAGGACGTCTGAAACGTTAGGGACATACGGGGCATCTAGGACGTATGGGACGTTTGGGACGTTAGGGACATATGGGACATCTGAGACGTCTGGGACCTTAGGGACATATAGGACATCTAGGACGTCTGGGACGTCTGGGACGTTAAGGATATATGGGTCATCTAGGACGTCTGGGACGTTAGGGACATATGCGGCATCTGCGACGTTTGGGTCGTTAGGGACATATAGGGTATCTACGACGTTTGGGACGTCTGGGACGTTAGGGACATATTGGACATCTAAGACGTCTGGGACGTCTGAGACGTTAGGGCATATGGGACAACTAGGACGTTTGTGACGTCTGGGACGGGACGTTAGGGACATATGGGACATCTAGGACGTCTGGGACGTTAGGGACATGTGAAACATCTAGTACGCCTAAGACGTTAGGGACATGTTGGACATATGGGATATCTGGGACGTCTGGGACGTTACAGACAAATGGAACATCTGGGACGTCTGGGACGTTAGGGACATATAGGACATCTAGGACGTCTGGGACATCTGGGACGTTAGGGACATATGGGACATCTAGGACGTCTGGGACGTCTGGGACGTTACGGACATATGGGACATCTATAACGTTTGGGACGTCTGGCACGTTAGGGACATATAGGACATCTAGGACGTCTGGGACGTTAGGAACATATGGGACAAATAAGACATCTGGGTCGTATGGGACGTTAGGGACATATGGGACATCTGTGACGTCTGGGACGTTAGGAACATATGGGACACCTGGGACGTTATGGACATATAGGACATCTGCGACGTCTGGGACGTTAGGGACATATGGGACTTTTAAGACGTCTGGGACGTTAGGGACAAGTGGAACATATGGAACATCTGGGACGTCTTTGTCGTTAGGGACATATAGGACATCTGGGACGTCTGGGACGTTAGGGACATATGGGACATCTAGGACGTCTGGGACGTTAGGACAAATGGAACATATGAAACATCTGGGACGTCTGGGACGTTAGGGACATATGGGTCATCTGGGACGTCTGGGACGTTAGGGACATATTTGACATGTAGAACGTCTGGGACGTCTAGGACGTTAGGGACATATGAGACGTCGAAGACGTCTGGGACGTTAGGGACATATGGGACATCTAGGACGTCTGGGACGTTATGGATATATGGGACGTCTAGGACGTCAGGGACCTCTGGGTCGTTTGGCACGTTAGGGACATATGGGACATCTAGGACGTCTGGGACGTTAGACACATATTGGAAATCTAAGACGTCTGGGACGTTAGGGACATATGGTACATCTAGGACGTCTGAAACGTTAGGGACATATGGGGCATCTAGGACGTATGGGACGTTTGGGACGTTAGGGACATATGGGACATCTGAGACGTCTGGGACCTTAGGGACATATAGGATATCTAGGACGTCTGGGACGTCTGGGACGTTAGAGGGATATATGGGTCAACTAGGACGTCTGGACGTTAGGGACATATGCGGGCATTTGCGACGTTTGGGTCGTTAGGGACATATAGGGTATCTACGACGTCTGGGACGTTAGGGACATATTGGACATCTAAGACGTCTGGGACGTCTGAGACGTTAGGGACATATGGGACATCTAAGACGTCTGGACGTTAGGGACATGTGAAACATCTAGTACGCTACGACGTTAGGGACATGTAGGACATATGGGATATCTGGGACGTCTGGGACGTTACAGACAAATGGGACATCTGGGACGTTAGGGACATATAGGACATCTAGGACGTCTGGGACATCTAGGACGTTAGGGACATATGGGACATCTAGGACGTCTGGGACGTCTGGGACGTTACGGACATACGGGACATCTATAACGTTTGGGACGTCTGGCACGTTAGAGACATATAGGACATCTAGGACGTCTGGGACGTTAGGAACATATGGGACAAATAAGCCATCTGGGTCGTATGGGACGTTAGGGACATATGGGACATCTGGGACGTCTGGGACGTTAGGAACATATGGGACAAATAAGCCATCTGGGTCGTATGGGACGTTAGGGACATATGGGACATCTGGGACGTCTGGGACGTTAGGAACATATGGGACATCTAAGACGTCTGAGACGTCTGGGACGTTAGGGACGTATGGGACATCCGGGACGTCTGGGACGTTAGCGACATATGGGACATCTAAGACGTCTGGAACGTTTGGGACGTTAGGGACATATGCGACACCTGGGACGTTATGGACATATAGGACATCTGGGACGTCTGGGACGTTAGGGACATATGGGACACCTGGGACGTTAGGAACATATAGGACATCTAGGACGTCTGGGACGTTAGGGACATATGGGACATCTGGGACGTCTGAGACGTTAAGGACATATGGGACACCTTGGACGTTAGGAACATATAGGACATCTAGGACGTCTAGGATGTTAGGGACATATGGGACATCTACGACGTCTGGGACGTTAGGGACATATGCGACATCTGGGACGTTATGGACATATGAGACATCTGGAACGTTAGGGACATATAGGACATCTAGGATGTTTGGGACTTTAGGGACATATGGGACTTCTAAGACGTCTGGGACGTTAAAGACATATGGGACATTCAGGACGTCTGGGACGTAAGATACTTCATTTACGTCTGGGACGTCTGGAGTGGACGTTAGGGACATATGGGTCATCTGGAACGTCTGGGACGTTAGGGACATATGGGACATCTAGGACGTCTGGGACGTTAGGGACATATGGGACATGTGGCACAACTGGGACGTCTGGGATGTTAGGGGCCATATGGTCATCTGTGACGTCTTGGATATTAGGAACATATAGGGCATCTAGGACGTCTGAGACGTCTGTGACGTTAGAGACATATGGAGAATCTAGGACTTCTGGGCTGTCTGGGACGTTAGGGACATATGGGACATTTAGGACGTCTGGGACGTTAGGGACATATGGGACTTCTAGGACGTCTGGGACGTTAATGGCATATGGGACATCTAGAACGTCTGGGACGTAAGGGACATCAAGGACGTCTGGGACGTCTGCGACGTTAGGGACATATGAGACATCGGGAACGTTAGGGACATATAGGACATCTAGGACGTCTGGGACGTTAGGGCCATATGGGACATATAGGATGTCTGAGACGTCTGGGACGTTTGGGACATATGGGACCTCTAGGACGTCTGGGACGTTAGGGACATATGGGACATCTAGGGCGTCTGGGACGTTTGGGACGTTAGGGGACATATGGACATCTACAACGCCTCGGACGTTAGGGACATATGGGACATCTGGGACGTTAGGGACATACGAGACATCTGGAACGTTAGGGACATATGGACATCTAGACGTCTGGGACGTCTGGGACGTTAGGAACATATGGGACATCTAGGACGCCTGGGACGTTAGGGACATATGGGACGTCTTGACGTCTGGGACGTTAGGGAGAGGCATATGGGACATCTGGGACGTCTGGGACGTTAGGGACATATGGGACATCTGGGACGTCTGGGACGTTAGGGACATATGGGACATCTGGGACGTTTGGGACGTTAGGGACATATAGGACATCTAGGACGTCTAGGACATTAGGGAAATATGGGACATATGGCACAACTTGGACGTCTGGGACGTCTGGGACGTTAGGGACTTATGGGACATTTGGGACGTCTGGGACGTTAGGGACATATGGGACATCTGGGACGTCTGGGACGTTAGGGACATATGGGACATCTGTGACGTCTGGAACGTTAGGGACATATAGGACATCTAGGACGTCTGGGACGTTAGGGACATATCGGACATCTAGGAATCTAGGACGTTAGGGACATATGGGACATATGGCACAACTTGGACGTCTGGGACGCCGGGGACGTTAGAGACATATGGGACATCTGGGAAGTCTGGGACGTTAGGGACATATAAGACTCCTGGGACGTCTGGGACGTTAGGGACATATAGGACATCTAGGACGCCTAGGACGTTAGGGACATATGGGACATATGGCACAACTTGGACGTCTGGAACGTCTGGGACGTTAGAGGCATATGGCACATCTGGGACTTCTGGGACGTTAGGGACAATGGGACATCTGGGACGTCTGGACCTTAGAACATATAGGACATCTAGGACGTCTAGGACGTTAAGGACATATGGGACATTTGGGACGTCTTGGACGGTAGGGACACATGGGCATCTAGGACGTCTGGGACGTTAGGGACATATGGGACATTTGGGACGTCTTGGACGGTAGGGACACATGGGGCACCTAGGACGTCTGGCACGTTAGGGACATATGGGACATCTAGAACGCCTGGGTCGTTAGGGACATATGGGGCATCCGGGACATCTGTGACATTAGGGACATATGAGACATCTGAAACGTTAGGGACGTATAGGGACATCTAGGACGTGTGGGACGTTAGGGACATATGGGACATATAGGACGTCTGGGACGTCTGGGACGTTAGAGACATATGGGACATCTAGGACGTCAGGGACGTTAGAGACATATGGGACATTTAGGACGTCTGGGACGTTAGGGACATATTGGAGTTATGGTACAACTAGGAAGTCTGGGACGTTAGGGACATATGGGACATCAGGAATGTCTGGGACGTTAGGGACATATGGGACATCTAGGACGTCTGGGACGCCTGGGACGTTAGGGACATATGGTACAACTAGAAAGTCTGGGACGTTAGGGACATATGGGACATCAGGAACGTCTGGACGTTAGGGTCATATAGGACATCTGAAATGTCTTGGACGTTAAGGACATATGGGACATATAAGACGTCTGGGACGTCTGGGATGTTAGGGACATATGGGACATCTAAGACGTCTGGGACGTTAGGGGACATATGGGACTTCTATCACGACTGGGACGGTAAAGACATATGGAACATCTAGGACATTTGGGACGTAAGGGACATCAATGACGTCTGGGACATCTGGGACGTTATTGACATATGGGGCATCTAGGACGTCTGGGACGTTAATAACATATGGGACATATTGGACATCTGGCACGTTAGGGACACATGGGACATCTGGGACGTCTGGCGTTAGGGACATATGGGACACCTGGGACGTTATGGACATATAGGACATCTGGGACGTCTGGGACGTTAGGGACATATGGGACATCTGGGACGTCTGGGACGTTAGGGACATATGGGACATCTAGGACGTCTGGGACGTTAGGACAAATGGAACATATGGGACATCTGGGACGTCTGGGACGTTAGGGACATATGGGACATCTGGGACGTCTGCGACGTTAGGGACATATGGGACATATAGAACGTCTGGGACGGCTAGGACGTTAGGGATATATGAGACATCTAGGACGTCTGGACGATAGGGACATATGGGACATCTAGGACGTCTTGGACGTTAGGGATATATTGGACGTCTAGGACGTCAGGGACCTCTGGGACGTTTGGCACGTTAGGGATATATGGGACATCTAGGACGTCTGGGACGTTAGACACATATTGGACATCTAGGACGTCTGGGACGTTAGGGACATATGGTACATCTAGGACGTCTGAAACGTTAGGGACATATGGGGCATCTAGGACGTATGGGACGTTTGGGACGTTAGGGACATATGGGACATCTGAGACGTCTGGGACCTTAGGGACATATAGGACATCTAGGACGTATGGGACGTCTGGGACGTTAGGGATATATGGGTCATCTAGGACGTCTGGGACGTTAGGGACATATGCGGCATCTGCGACGTTTGGGTCGTTAGGGACATATAGGGTATCTACGACGTCTGTGACGTCTGGGACGTTAGGGACATATTGGACATCTAAGACGTCTGGGACGTCTGGGACGTTAGGGACATATGGGACATCTAAGACGTCTGGGACGTTAGGGACATGTGAAACATCTAGTACGCCTAAGACGTTAGGGACATGTAGGACATATGGGATATCTGGGACGTCTGGGACGTTACAGACAAATGGGACATCTGGGACGTTAGGGACATATAGGACATCTAGGACGTCTGGGACATCTGGGACGTTAGGGACATATGGGACATCTAGGACGTCTGGGACGTCTGGGACGTTACGGACATACGGGACATCTATAACGTTTGGGACGTCTGGCACGTTAGGGACATATAGGACATCTAGGACGTCTGGGACGTTAGGAACATATGGGACAAATAAGCCATCTGGGTCGTATGGGACGTTAGGGACATATGGGACATCTGGGACGTCTGGGACGTTAGGAACATATGGGACAAATAAGCCATCTGGGTCGTATGGGACGTTAGGGACATATGGGACATCTGGGACGTCTGGGACGTTAGGAACATATGGGACATCTAAGACGTCTGAGACGTCTGGGACGTTAGGGACGTATGGGACATCCGGGACGTCTGGGACGTTAGCGACATATGGGACATCTAAGACGTCTGGAACGTTTGGGACGTTAGGGACATATGGGACATCTAGAACGCCTGGGACGTTAGGGACATATGCGACATCTGGGACGTTATGGACATATAGGACATCTGGGACGTCTGGGACGTTAGGGACATATGGGACACCTGGGACGTTAGGAACATATAGGACATCTAGGACGTCTGGGACGTTAGGGACATATGGGACATCTGGGACGTCTGAGACGTTAAGGACATATGGGACACCTTGGACGTTAGGAACATATAGGACATCTAGGACGTCTAGGATGTTAGGGACATATGGGACATCTACGACGTCTGGGACGTTAGGGACATATGCGACATCTGGGACGTTATGGACATATGAGACATCTGGAACGTTAGGGACATATAGGACATCTAGGATGTTTGGCACTTTAGGGACATATGGGACTTCTAAGACGTCTGGGACGTTAAAGACATATGGGACATTCAGGACGTCTGGGACGTAAGATACTTCATTTACGTCTGGGACGTCTGGGACGTTAGGGACATATGGGTCATCTGGAACGTCTGGGACGTTAGGGACATATGGGACATCTAGGACGTCTGGGACGTTAGGGACATATGGAACATGTGGCACAACTGGGACGTCTGGGATGTTAGGGCCATATGGGTCATCTGTGACGTCTTGGACATTAGGAACATATAGGGCATCTAGGACGTCTGAGACGTCTGGGACGTTAGAGACATATGGAGAATCTAGGACGTCTGGGCTGTCTGGGACGTTAGGGACATATGGGACATTTAGGACGTCTGGGACGTTAGGGACATATGGGACTTCTAGGACGTCTGGGACGTTAATGGCATATGGGACATCTAGAACGTCTGGGACGTAAGGGACATCAAGGACGTCTGGGACGTCTGCGACGTTAGGGACATATGAGACATCGGGAACGTTAGGGACATATAGGACATCTAGGACGTCTGGGACGTTAGGGCCATATGGGACATATAGGATGTCTGAGACGTCTGGGACGTTTGGGACATATGGGACATCTAGGACGTCTGGGACGTTAGGGACATATGGGACATCTAGGGCGTCTGGGACGTTTGGGACGTTAGGGACATATGGGACATCTACAACGCCTCGGACGTTAGGGACATATGGGACATCTGGGACGTTAGGGACATACGAGACATCTGGAACGTTAGGGACATATGGGACATCTAGGACGTCTGGGACGTCTGGGACGTTAGGAACATATGGGACATCTAGGACGCCTGGGACGTTAGGGACATATGGGACGTCTTGGACGTCTGGGACGTTAGGGAGAGGCATATGGGACATCTGGGACGTCTGGGACGTTAGGGACATATGGGACATCTGGGACGTCTGGGACGTTAGGGACATATGGGACATCTGGGACGTTTGGGACGTTAGGGACATATAGGACATCTAGGACGTCTAGGACATTAGGGACATATGGGACATATGGCACAACTTGGACGTCTGGGACGTCTGGGACGTTAGGGACTTATGGGACATTTGGGACGTCTGGGACGTTAGGGACATATGGGACATCTGGGACGTCTGGGACGTTAGGGACATATGGGAAATCTGTGACGTCTGGAACGTTAGGGACATATAGGACATCTAGGACGTCTGGGACGTTAGGGACATATCGGACATCTAGGAATCTAGGACGTTAGGGACATATGGGACATATGGCACAACTTGGACGTTTGGGACGACGGGGACGTTAGAGACATATGGGACATCTGGGAAGTCTGGGACGTTAGGGACATATAAGACACCTGGGACGTCTGGGACGTTAGGGACATATAGGACATCTAGGACGCCTAGGACGTTAGGGACATATGGGACATATGGCACAACTTGGACGTCTGGAACGTCTGGGACGTTAGAGGCATATGGCACATCTGGGACTTCTGGGACGTTAGGGACAATGGGACATCTGGGACGTCTGGGACGTTAGGAACATATAGGACATCTAGGACGTCTAGGACGTTAAGGACATATGGGACATTTGGGACGTCTTGGACGGTAGGGACACATGGGGCATCTAGGACGTCTGGGACGTTAGGGACATATGGGACATTTGGGACGTCTTGGACGGTAGGGACACATGGGGCACCTAGGACGTCTGGCACGTTAGGGTCATATGGGACATCTAGAACGCCTGGGTCGTTAGGGACATATGGGGCATCCGGGACATCTGTGACATTAGGAACATATGAGACATCTGAAACGTTAGGGACGTATAGGACATCTAGGACGTGTGGGACGTTAGGGACATATGGGACATATAGGACGTCTGGGACGTCTGGGACGTTAGAGACATATGGGACATCTAGGACGTCAGGGACGTTAGAGACATATGGGACATTTAGGACGTCTGGGACGTTAGGGACATATGGGAGTTATGGTACAACTAGGAAGTCTGGGACGTTAGGGACATATGGGACATCAGGAATGTCTGGGACGTTAGGGACATATGGGACATCTAGGACGTCTGGGACGCCTGGGACGTTAGGGACATATGGTACAACTAGAAAGTCTGGGACGTTAGGGACATATGGGACATCAGGAACGTCTGGGACGTTAGGGTCATATAGGACATCTGAAATGTCTTGGACGTTAAGGACATATGGGACATATAAGACGTCTGGGACGTCTGGGATGTTAGGGACATATGGGACATCTAAGACTTCTGGGACGTTAGGGACATATGGGACTTCTATCACGTCTGGGACGGTAAAGACATATGGAACATCTAGGACATTTGGGACGTAAGGGACATCAATGACGTCTGGGACATCTGGGACGTTATTGACATATGGGGCATCTAGGACGTCTGGGACGTTAATAACATATGGGACATATTGGACATCTGGGACATCTGGCACGTTAGGGACACATGGGACATCTGGGACGTCTGGGCGTTAGGGACATATGGGACACCTGGGACGTTATGGACATATAGGACATCTGGGACGTCTGGGACGTTAGGGACATATGGGACATCTGGGACGTCTGGGACGTTAGGGACATATGGGACATCTAGGACGTCTGGGACGTTAGGACAAATGGAACATATGGGACATCTGGGACGTCTGGGACGTTAGGGACATATGGGACATCTGGGACGTCTGCGACGTTAGGGACATATGGGACATATAGAACGTCTGGGACGGCTAGGACGTTAGGGATATATGAGACATCTAGGACGTCTGGGACGATAGGGACATATGGGACATCTAGGACGTCTTGGACGTTAGGGATATATTGGACGTCTAGGACGTCAGGGACCTCTGGGACGTTTGGCACGTTAGGGATATATGGGACATCTAGGACGTCTGGGACGTTAGACACATATTGGACATCTAGGACGTCTGGGACGTTAGGGACATATGGTACATCTAGGCCGTCTGAAACGTTAGGGACATATGGGGTTTCTAGGACGTATGGGACGTTTGGGACGTTAGGGACTTATGGGACATCTGAGACGTCTGGGACCTTAGGGACATATAGGACATCTAGGACGTCTGGGACGTCTGGGACGTTAGGGATATATGGGTCATCTAGGACGTC
This sequence comes from Agriotes lineatus, assembly GCA_940337035.1. Lineage (NCBI taxonomy): Eukaryota > Metazoa > Arthropoda > Insecta > Coleoptera > Elateridae > Agriotes > Agriotes lineatus. The sequence continues at coordinate 39,655 of CALNHX010006603.1, forward strand.
TGGGACGTTAGGGACATATGCGGCATCTGCGACGTTTGGGTCGTTAGGGACATATAGGGTATCTACGACGTCTGGGACGTCTGGGACGTTAGGGACATATTGGACATCTAAGACGTCTGGGACGTCTGGGACGTTAGGGACATATGGGACATCTAGGACGTTTGTGACGTCTGGGACGTTAGGGATATATGGGTCATCTAGGACGTCTGGGACCTTAGGGACATATGCGGCATCTGCGACGTTTGGGTCGTTAGGGACATATAGGGTATCTACGACGTCTGGGACGTTTGGGACGTTAGGGACATATTGGACATCTAAGACGTCTGGGACGTCTGGGACGTTAGGGACATATAGGACATCTAGGACGTCTGGGACGTCTGGGACGTTAAAGATATATGGGTCATCTAGGACGTCTGAGACGTTAGGGACATATGCGGCATCTGCGACGTTTGGGTCGTTAGGGACATATAGGCTATCTACGACGTCTGGGACGTCTGGGACGTTAGGGACATATTGGACATCTAAGACGTCTGGGACGTCTGGGTCGTTAGGGACATGTGAAACGTCTAGTACGCCTAAGACGTTAAGGACATTATAGGTCATCTAGGACGTCTGGGACGTTAGGAACATATGGGACAAATAAGACATCTGGGTCGTATGGGACGTTAGGGACATATGGGACATCTGGGACGTCTGGGACGTTATGAAGATATTGGACATCTAAGACGTCTGGGACGTTAGGGACATATGGGACATATGGCACAACTGGGACGTCTGGGACGTTAGGGACGTATCAGACATCCGGGACGTCTGGGACGTTATGAAGATATGGGACATCTAAGACGTCTGGGACGTTTGGGACGTTAGGGACATATGGGACATCTAGAACGCCTGTGACGTTAGGGACATATGCGACATCTGGGACGTTATGGACCTATGAGACATCTGGAACGTTAGGGACATATAGGACATCTAGGATGTTTGGGACTTTAGGGACATATGGGACTTCTAAGACGTCTGGGACGTTAAAGACATATGGGACATTCAGGACGTCTGGGACGTAAGGGACTTCATTTACGTTTGGGACGTCTGGGACGTTAGGGACATATCGGACAAATGAGGCATCCGCGACGTATGGGACGTTAGGGAGATATGGGTCATCTGGAACGTCTGGGACGTTAGGGACATATGGGACATCTAGGACGTCTGGGGCGTTAGGGACATATGGGACATGTGGCACAACTGGGACGTCTGGGATGTTAGGGACATATGGGTCATCTGTGACGCCTTGGACATTAGGAACATATAGGGCATCTAGGACGTCTAAGACGTCTGGGACGTTAGAGACATATGGAGAATCTAGGACGTCTGGGCCGTCTGGGACGTTAGGGACATATGGGACATTTAGGACGTCTGGGACGTTAGGGACATATGGGACTTCTAGGACGTCTGGGACGTTAATGACATATGGGACATCTAGAACGTCTGGGACGTAAGGGACATCAAGGATGTCTGGGACGTCTGCGACGTTAGGGACATATAAGACTTCTGGAACGTTAGGGACATATAGGACATCTAGGATGTCTGGGACGTTAGGGACGTATGGGACTTCTAAGACGTCTGGGACGTTAAAGACATATGGGACATTTAGGACACCTGGGACGTAAGGGACATCATTTACTTCTGGGACGTCTGGGACGTTAGGGACCTATGGGACTTCTAAGACGTCTGGGACGTTAAAGACATATGGGACATATACGACGTCTGAGACGTCTGGGACGTGTGGGACATCTAGGACGTCTGGGACGTTAGGGACATATGGGACTTCTAAGACGTCTGAGACGTTAAAGACATATGGGACATTTAGGACGTCTGGGAGGTAAGAGACATCATGGACTTCTGGGACGTCTGGGACGTTAGGGACATATGGGAAATCTAGGACGTCTGGGACGTTAGGGACATATGGGACATATTGGACATCTATGACGTCTGGGACGTTAGGGACATATGGGGCATCTGGGACATTAGGGACATATAGGACATCTCGGACGTCTGGGACGTTAGGGACAAATGGAACGTATGGGACATCTGGAACGTCTGGGTCGTTAGAGACATATGGGACATCTAGGACGTCTGGGACGTTAGGGACAAATGGAACATATGAGACATCTGCGACGTCTGGGACGTTAGGGAGATATAGGACATCTGGGACGTCTGGGACGTTAGGGACATATGGGACACCTGGGACGTTAGGAACATATAGGACATCTAGGACGTCTGGGACGTTAGGGACATATGGGACATCTGAGACGTCTGAGACGTTAAGGACATATGGGACAGCTTGGACGTTAGGAACATATAAGACATCTAGGACGTCTAGGGCGTTAGGGAAATATGGGACATCTACGACGTCTGGAACGTTAGAGACATATGGGACGTCTAAGACGTCTGGGACGTATGGGACATCAAGGACGTCTGGGTCGTCAGGGACGTTAGGGACATGTGGGACATCTAAGACGTCTGGGACGTTAGGGACATATGGGACATCTAGGACGTCTCGGACGTCTGGGACGCTAGGGATATATGGGACATCTAGAACGTCTGGGACGTTAGGGACCTGTGGGACATTTAGGACGTCTGGGACGTTAGGAACATGTAGGATATATAGGACATCTGGACGTCTGGGATGTTACGGACAAATGGGATATCTGGGACGTATTGGACGTTAGGGATATATGGACATCTAAGACGTCTGGGACCTCTGGGACGTTTGGGACGTTAGGGACATATGGGACATCTAGGATGACTGGGACGTTAGGGACATATGGGACATCTAGGACGTCTGGCACGTTAGGGACATATGGTACATCTAGGACGTCTAAAACGTTAGGGACATATGGGACACCTAGGACGTCTGGGACGTTTGGGACGTTTGGGACATGGGACATCTGGGACGTCTGGGACGTTAGGGACATATATGACATCTAGGACGTCTGGGACGTCTGGGACGTTAGGGACATATGGGGTATCTAGGACGTCTGTGACGTTAAGGGCATATGAGACATCTAAAACGCCTGGGACGTCTGGGACGTTAGGGACATACGGGACAGCTGGGACGTTGTTACGATACTTTTGGAGTGTCCCCTGTAGTATTGAACTTCTGCTAGCTGAATTTCTGAACTTGAATATTTATGGTTGGCTTTTGTCAATGTTTGCATGCTTTAACCTGGGTATAATTAGCTATATCTTATTTTTAATTACTCTCCTATAATTATCATGCAGTTTCGTAAGCAACCCCTCGTTTAATTACTTATATTTTGCAAATTAGGTTTATTCTTGCTATATTTTACAAATATTTGGGTATGGCCGCTAGGCAACCGGTTATACAAATTGTTTTTAACTATTCCATTTGTTGCTAGAGCAATGTTATCTTTTCCTGCAGTCAAACTTGCTGACTGGTTTTTTGGCTTCTTCTGGCCCAAATTTTTGTTATCAGATGACCTGTGGGCTGGGTTTTTGAATTTTTCGGCTTTCTTTCAAGCTAAACTGTCGTGCTAGTAGGTGTTCCTCTGCAGCTAAGTGCTTCATAGCCCTTTGGCAGGGCTCGCCTCTTCGAATAGATTGTTTGAGGGATCTGGAAGCATTTCTGCGTTATCGTGGATGTTCGTAATGATTAGTTAGCTACTTACTTGCATCCCTTCGCTTTGGCGGATCTCCTGGAAACGACTTTAGCACGCTTCTTTCGGCTCGACCCCCAGCTTGAGGTAAGATTAGGTCAGTTTCTTCTTAATCGGGAATACATTTGGGTTCTGTGCGTTTTTAGCCAAAATTCCCGGCGGGAGTTAAAACACTCCCCATCTGCTTGAAATCCTTCCTGTCTGGAGTAGACCTACCCCGTTCGACTGCACCCTGCTCGAATCCAGTTTGATGCACTGGGCCCCTAAGATAGTCGCATCGCCTGTGAATTTTTCAACTCTCGTGGCCACGCTGAAGATTGAGCAACTGCTTTACACTCACCTGCAAGTCATCTTGCGACCTCCATAGCTGTCACTGCACCCCGCAGCTGCAGCCGTCATCGTTGCTTCTCTCTAGCTATGTCCAACTCCAGGGGAGCAAACGGAGAGATTAGGTTCTGGTGAACTTTCCTGCAGGCAAGACGTTATTGTAGATAATATGCATTGCGCCTGTTGTACTTTATAATTGAGTCATACTGTTTCATGCCGTTAGCACTCCGGGCATGTGTGATTTTATTCAGCATCGGATTGTACGATAGTAGGCTTCGTGCATCGTTAGCGTAGTAATATTTGAAATTGCTATTTTTTGTTCGGGCCGCCGCGCAATGACATGCGGTTACCCTCTGCTACTTGCTAAATTGAGGTCGTAAGGTTTACCTGTGTATTGCTCCGTTTGTGCCTTCGGGTCTCCTAACCTTATTGACCTCTGCGTTATCTGAAAGATTTATAGAGTAGAACTTTGAGCTTCACTTGTGTCCTATCTGGACGTCGCTTTTACTCACCCGCTTGCATAACACAGTTCGGACGCCTTAAAGCTTCGCTGTTTTCATCACCAAAACAATAATTAATATTTTCATGTCAAACCTTCGGCGTGAAGATAGGCACACTTCAGTAGCAGTGTCTCGTGAGCACCCTTCGGGAGCATTGTGATTATTGCAGATCTCCGTTAACCGAGTAAGGGGCAAATCCAAGCCTTTGCTTTCTTTAGCATATAAATATACATACGTACACTTAATGCATTTTTAATATGGACACCGTCGTTCATGTGTGGCCACGCAAACGCACGCTGATTCCGCCCTTTAGAAAATTTTGAATATAGATATAGCGTCATTTAGCTAACCTTCGGGGTTGAAACGTTAGCCAAGGTGGTCTTGTATTGCTCCGAGCCGGTATACGTAAAATTTTAAACTCGCTCCGCGACCTGCGCTTAATCATTTTAAAATTATTTTAATTGTCTCCGCGACGCCCTGCTATATCCTGCCTCACAGGGAATTAATTTATTTTCTTTTTAATTTAATACTCGCTACGCTCCGTTTTAACCGCACAATGTTTTAATGTGTTAGCCCATTCTCAGGTCATAGTCATTGCTGCTCGTGCGCTACTACTTGCTCGATATTTGTATTTATATTTGTATTTGTATTTATTATTTCATGTCGCATACTGTGTGTTTTCTTTGGTGTTGCTAAAAATATTGCCTGCTGTGATTTATATAGATATATATATACTTGTGTTAGCCTTGCACTATAGTACGCACCAAACTATTTGAAATAAAGCTGTGATCTATTCATTGGTGGTTGATTTGTTTATTTTTGACTTGCTGGTTTTTATCTTCGACCTTGTGTAAGGTCCGGCACGAGGAATTGGATCTGAGACTAGGACCTGGCGCCCACTCCTTTTTTTTGTATTTTCTTTTAGCATAGCTGGAACCCTGCGACCCTCGCGGCGAGCTAGCCCAATTAGGCCGATAGTTACCAGCCGGCAAAATAACTAATATAACTTTCGCCAAAAGGTAAGGCCGATCGTCTATCTTCCCTGACAACGTCTCGAACGGAAGGGACATATGGGACATCTAGGACGTCTGGGACGTCTGGGATGTTAGGGAAATATGCGACATCTAGGACGCCTGGGACGTTAGGGACATATGGGACGTCTGGGACGTCTGGGACGTTAGGGACATATGGGACATCTAAGACGCCTGGGGCGTTAAGAACATATGGGACATCTGGGACGTCTGGGACGTTAGGGACATCTAGGACATCTAGGACGTCTGGGACGTTAGGGACATATGGGACATTTAAGACATCTGAGACGTCTGCGACGTTTGGGAAGTCTGGGACATCTGGGACGTCTGGGACGTCTGAGACGTTAGGGACATATGAGACATCTGGGACGTCTGCGACGTTAGGGACATATGGAACATCTGGGACGTCTGGGACGTTACGGACATATAGGACATCGAGGACGTCTGGGACGTTAGGGACATATCGGACAAATGAGGCATCCGAGACGTATGGGACGTTAGGGACATATGGGACATCTGGAACGTCTGGGACGTTAGGGACATATGGGACATCTAGGACATCTGGGACGTTAGGGACATATGGGACATCAGAAATGTCTGGGACGTTAGGGACATATGGGACATCTAGGACGTCTGGGACGCCTAGGACGTTAGGGACATAAGGTACAACTAGAAAGTCTGGGACGTTAGGGACATATGGGACATCAGGAACGTCTTGGACGTTAAGGACATATGGGACATATAAGACGTCTGGGACGTCTGGGACGTTAGGGACATATGGGACATCTAAGACGTCTGGGACGTTAGGGACATATGGGACTTCTATCACGTCTGGGACGGTAAAGACATATGGAACATCTAGGACATCTGGGACGTAAGGGACATCAATGACGTCTGGGACGTCTGGGACGTTAGGGACATATGGGACATCTAGGACGTCTGGGAAGTTAATGACATATGGGATATATTGGACATCTGGGACATCTGGCACGTTAGGGACACATGGGACATCTGGGACGTCTGGGACGTTAGGGACATATGGGACACCTGAGACGTTATAGACATATAGGACATCTGGGACGTCTGGGATGTTAGGGACATATGGGACCTCTAAGACGTCTGGGACGTTAAGGACAAGTGGAACATATGGAACATCTGGGACGTCTGGGTCGTTAGGGACATATGGGACATCTGGGACGTCTGGGACGTTAGGGACATATAGGACATCTAGGACGTCTGGGACGTTAGGACAAATGGAACATATGGGACATCTGGGACGTCTGGGACGTTAGGAACATATGGGACATCCGGGACGTTTGGGACGTTAGGGACATATTTGACATATAGAACGTCTGGGACGTCTAGGACGTTAGGGACATATGAGACATCTAGGACGTCTGGGACGTTAGGGACATATGAGACATCTAGGACGTCTGGGACGTTAGGGAAATATGGGACGTCTAGGACGTCAGGGACCTCTAGGACGTTTGGCACGTTAGGGACATATGGGACATCTAGGACGTCTGGGACGTTAGACACATATTGGACATCTAGGACGTCTGGGACGTTAGGGACATATGGTACATCTAGGACGTCTGAAACGTTAGGGACGTATGGGGCATCTAGGACGTATGGGACGTTTGGGACGTTAGGGACATATGGGACATCTGAGACGTCTGGGAACTAAGGGACATATAGGACATCTAAGACGTCTGGGACGTCTGGGACGTTAGGGATATATGGGTCATCTAGGACGTGTGGGACGTTAGGGACATATTGGACATCTAAGACGTCTGGGACGTCTGAGACGTTAGGGACATATGGGACATCTAGGACGTTTGTGACGTGTGGGACGGGACGTTAGGGACATATGGGACATCTAGGACGTCTGGGACGTTAGGGACATGTGAAACATCTAATACGCCTAAGACGTTAGGGACATGTAGGACATATGGGATATCTGGGACGTCTGGGACGTTACAGACAAATGGAACATCTGGGACGTCTGGGACGTTAGGGACATATAGAACATCTAGGACGTCTGGGACATCTGGGACGTTAGGGACATATGGGACATCTAGGACGTCTGGGACGTCTGAGACGTTACGGACATATGGGACATCTATAACGTTTGGGACGTCTGGCACGTTAGAGACATATAGGACATCTAAGACGTCTGGGACGTTAGGAACATATGGGACAAATAAGACATCTGGGTCGTATGGGACGTTAGGGACATATGGGACATCTGGGACGTTATGGACATATAGGACATCTGGGACGTCTGGGACGTTAGGGACATATGGGACTTCTAAGACGTCTGGGACGTTAGGGACAAGTAGAACATATGGAACATCTGGGACGTCTGGGTCGTTAGGGACATATAGGACATCTGCGACGTCTGGGACGTTAGGGACATATGGGACATCTAGGACGTCTGGGACGTTAGGACAAATGGAACATATGGGACATCTGGGACGTCTGGGACGTTAAAGACGTATGGGACATCTGGGACGTCTGGGACGTTAGGGACATATTTGACATATAGAACGTCTGGGACGTCTAGGACGTTAGGGACATATGAGACGTCTAGGACGTCTGGGACGTTAGGGACATATGGGACATCTAGGACGTCTGGGAAGTTAGGGATATATGGGACGTCTAGGACGTCAGGGACCTCTGGGACGTTTGGCACTTTAGGGACATATGGGACATCTAGGACGTCTGGGACGTTAGACACATATTGGACATCTAGGGCGTCTGGGACGTTAGGGACATATGGTACATCTAGGACGTCTGAAACGTTAGGGACATATGGGGCATCTAGGACGTATGGGACGTTTGGGACGTTAGGGACATATGGGACATCTGAGACGTCTGGGACCTTAGGGACATATAGGACATCTAGGACGTCTGGGACGTCTGGGACGTTAGGGATATATGGGTCATCTAGGACGTCTGGGACGTTAGGGACATATGCGGCATCTGCGACGTTTGGGTCGTTAGGGACATATAGGGTATCTACGACGTCTGGGACGTCTGGGACGTTAGGGACATATTGGACATCTAAGACGTCTGGGACGTCTGAGACGTTAGGGACATATGGGACATCTAGGACGTTTGTGACGTCTGGGACGGGACGTTAGGGACATATGGGACATCTAGGACGTCTGGGACGTTAGGGACATGTGAAACATCTAGTACGCCTAAGACGTTAGGGACATGTAGGACATATGGGATATCTGGGACGTCTGGGACGTTACAGACAAATGGAACATCTGGGACGTCTGGGACGTTAGGGACATATAGGACATCTAGGACGTCTGGGACATCTGGGATGTTAGGGACATATGGGACATCTAGGACGTCTGGGACGTCTGGGACGTTACGGACATATGGGACATCTATAACGTTTGGGACGTCTGGCACGTTAGGGACATATAGGACATCTAGGACGTCTGGGACGTTAGGAACATATGGGACAAGTAAGACATCTGGGTCGTATGGGACGTTAGGGACATATGGGACATCTGGGACGCCTGGGACGTTAGGAACATATGGGACACCTGGGACGTTATGGACATATAGGACATCTGGGACGTCTGGGACGTTAGGGACATATGGGACTTCTAAGACGTCTGGGACGTTAGGGACAAGTCGAACATATGGAACATCTGGGACGTCTGGGTCGTTAGGGACATATAGGACATCTGGGACGTCTGGGTCGTTAGGGACATATGGGACATCTAGGACGTCTGGGACGTTAGGACAAATGGAACATATGGGACATCTGGGACGTCTGGAACTTTAGGGACATATGGGACATCTGGGACGTCTGGGACGTTAGGGACATATTTGACATATAGAACGTCTGGGACGTCTAGGACGTTAGGGACATATGAGACGTCTAGGACGTCTGGGACGTTAGGGACATATGGGACATCTAGGACGTCTGGGACGTTAGGGATATATGGGACGTCTAGGACGTCAGGGACCTCTGGGACGTTTGGCACGTTAGGGACATATGGGACATCTAGGACGTCTGGGACGTTAGATACATATTGGACATCTAGGACGTCTGTGACGTTAGGGACATATGGTAAATCTAGGACGTCTGAAACGTTAGGGACGTTTGGGACGTTTAGGACATATGGGACATTTGAGACGTCTGGGACCTTAGGGACATATAGGACATCTAGGACGTCTGGGACGTCTGGGACGTTAGGGACTTATGCGGCATCTGCGACGTTTGGGTCGTTAGGGACATATAGGGTATCTACGACGTCTGGGACGTCTGGGACGTTAGGGACATATTGGACATCTAAGACGTCTGGGACGTCTGAGACGTTAGGGACATATGGGACATCTAGGACGTCTGGGACGTTAGGGACATGTGAAACATCTAGTACGCCTAAGACGTTAGGGACATGTAGGACATATGGGATATCTGGGACGTCTGGGACGTTAAAGACAAATGGGACATCTGGGACGTCTGGGACCTTAGGGACATATAGGACATCTAGGACGTCTGGGACATCTGGGTCGTTAGGGACATATGGGACATCTAGGACGTCTGGGACGTCTGGGACGTTACGGACATATGGCACAACTGGGACGACTGGGACGTTAGGGACGTATGGGACATCCGGGACGTCTGGGACGTTAGGGACATATGGGACATCTAAGACGTCTGGGACGTTTGGGACGTTAGGGACATATGGGACATCTGGGACATTAGGGACATATAGGACATCTCGGACGTCTGGGACGTTAGGGACAAATGGAACGTATGGGACATCTGGAACGTCTGGGTCGTTAGAGACATATGGGACATCTAGGACGTCTGGGACGTTAGGGACAAATGGAACATATGAGACATCTGCGACGTCTGGGACGTTAGGGAGATATAGGACATCTGGGACGTCTGGGACGTTAGGGACATATGGGACACCTGGGACGTTAGGAACATATAGGACATCTAGGACGTCTGGGACGTTAGGGACATATGGGACATCTGAGACATCTGAGACGTTAAGGACATATGGGACACCTTGGACGTTAGGAACATATAAGACATCTAGGACGTCTAGGGCGTTAGGGAAATATGGGACATCTACGACGTCTGGAACGTTAGAGACATATGGGACGTCTAAGACGTCTGGGACGTATGGGACATCAAGGACGTCTGGGTCGTCAGGGACGTTAGGGACATGTGGGACATCTAAGACGTCTGGGACGTTAGGGACATATGGGACATCTAGGACGTCTCGGACGTCTGGGACGCTAGGGATATATGGGACATCTAGAACGTCTGGGACGTTAGGGACCTGTGGGACATTTAGGACGTCTGGGACGTTAGGAACATGTAGGATATATAGGACATCTGGACGTCTGGGATGTTACGGACAAATGGGATATCTGGGACGTATTGGACGTTAGGGATATATGGACATCTAAGACGTCTGGGACCTCTGGGACGTTTGGGACGTTAGGGACATATGGGACATCTAGGATGTCTGGGACGTTAGGGACATATGGGACATCTAGGACGTCTGGCACGTTAGGGACATATGGTACATCTAGGACGTCTAAAACGTTAGGGACATATGGGACACCTAGGACGTCTGGGACGTTTGGGACGTTTGGGACATGGGACATCTGGGACGTCTGGGACGTTAGGGACATATATGACATCTAGGACGTCTGGGACGTCTGGGACGTTAGGGACATATGGGGTATCTAGGACGTCTGTGACGTTAAGGGCATATGAGACATCTAAAACGCCTGGGACGTCTGGGACGTTAGGGACATACGGGACAGCTGGGACGTTGTTACGATACTTTTGGAGTGTCCCCCGTAGTATTGAACTTCTGCTAGCTGAATTTCTGAACTTGAATATTTATGGTTGGCTTTTGTCAATGTTTGCATGCTTTAACCTGGGTATAATTAGCTATATCTTATTTTTAATTACTCTCCTATAATTATCATGCAGTTTCGTAAGCAACCCCTCGTTTAATTACTTATATTTTGCAAATTAGGTTTATTCTTGCTATATTTTTACAAATATTTGGGTATGGCCGCTAGGCAACCGGTGATACAAATTGTTTTTAACTATTCCATTTGTTGCTAGAGCAATGTTATCTTTTCCTGCAGTCAAACTTGCCTGACTGGTTTTTTGGCTTCTTCTGGCCCAAATTTTTGTTATCAGATGACCTGTGGGCTGGGTTTTTGAATTTTTCGGCTTTCTTTTCAAGCTAAACTGTCGTGCTAGTAGGTGTTCCTCTGCAGCTAAGTGCTTCATAGCCCTTTGGCAGGGCTCGCCTCTTCGAATAGATTGTTTGAGGGATCTGGAAGCATTTCTGCGTTATCGTGGATGTTCGTAATGATTAGTTAGCTACTTACTTGCATCCCTTCGCTTTGGCGGATCTCCTGGAAACGACTTTAGCACGCTTCTTTCGGGTCGACCCCCAGCTTGAGGTAAGATTAGGTCAGTTTCTTCTTAATCGGGAATACATTTGGGTTCTGTGCGTTTTTAGCCAAAATTCCCGGCGGGAGTTAAAACACTCCCCATCTGCTTGAAATCCTTCCTGTCTGGAGTAGACCTACCCCGTTCGACTGCACCCTGCTCGAATCCAGTTTGATGCACTGGGCCCCTAAGATAGTCGCATCGCCTGTGAATTTTTCAACTCTCGTGGGCCACGCTGAAGATTGAGCAACTGCTTTACACTCACCTGCAAGTCATCTTGCGACCTCCATAGCTGTCACTGCACCCCGCAGCTGCAGCCGTCATCGTTGCTTCTCTCTAGCTATGTCCAACTCCAGGGGAGCAAACGGAGAGATTAGGTTCTGGTGAACTTTCCTGCAGGCAAGACGTTATTGTAGATAATATGCATTGCGCCTGTTGTACTTTATAATTGAGTCATACTGTTTCATGCCGTTAGCACTCCGGGCATGTGTGATTTTATTCAGCATCGGATTGTACGATAGTAGGCTTCGTGCATCGTTAGCGTAGTAATATTTGAAATTGCTATTTTTGTTCGGGCCGCCGCGCAATGACATGCGGTTACCCTCTGCTACTTGCTAAATTGAGGTCGTAAGGTTTACCTGTGTATTGCTCCGTTTGTGCCTTCGGGTCTCCTAACCTTATTGACCTCTGCGTTATCTGAAAGATTTATAGAGTAGAACTTTGAGCTTCACTTGTGTCCTATCTGGACGTCGCTTTTACTCACCCGCTTGCATAACACAGTTCGGACGCCTTAAAGCTTCGCTGTTTTCATCACCAAAACAATAATTAATATTTTCATGTCAAACCTTCGGCGTGAAGATAGGCACACTTCAGTAGCAGTGTCTCGTGAGCACCCTTCGGGAGCATTGTGATTATTGCAGATCTCCGTTAACCGAGTAAGGGGCAAATCCAAGCCTTTGCTTTCTTTAGCATATAAATATACATACGTACACTTAATGCATTTTTAATATGGACACCGTCGTTCATGTGTGGCCACGCAAACGCACGCTGATTCCGCCCTTTAGAAAATTTTGAATATAGATATAGCGTCATTTAGCTAACCTTCGGGGTTGAAACGTTAGCCAAGGTGGTCTTGTATTGCTCCGAGCCGGTATACGTGAAATTTTAAACTCGCTCCGCGACCTGCGCTTAATCATTTTAAAATTATTTTAATTGTCTCCGCGACGCCCTGCTATATCCTGCCTCACAGGGAATTAATTTATTTTCTTTTTAATTTAATACTCGCTACGCTCCGTTTTAACCGCACAATGTTTTAATGTGTTAGCCCATTCTCAGGTCATAGTCATTGCTGCTCGTGGGCTACTACTTGCTCGATATTTGTATTTATATTTGTATTTGTATTTATTATTGCATGTCGCATACTGTGTGTTTTCTTTGGTGTTGCTAAAAATATTGCCTGCTGTGATTTATATAGATATATATATACTTGTGTTAGCCTTGCACTATAGTACGCACCAAACTATTTGAAATAAAGCTGTGATCTATTCATTGGTGGTTGATTTGTTTATTTTTGACTTGCTGGTTTTTATCTTCGACCTTGTGTAAGGTCCGGCACGAGGAATTGGATCTGAGACTAGGACCTGGCGCCCACTCCTTTTTTTTGTATTCTCTTTTAGCATAGCTGGAACCCTGCGACCCTCGCGGCGAGCTAGCCCAATTAGGCCGATAGTTACCAGCCGGCAAAATAACTAATATAACTTTCGCCAAAAGGTAAGGCCGACCGTCTATCTTCCCTGACAAGAAGATTTTGGCGCCCAACGTGGGGCCTTGAAAGGATTTTTGACTACGCCGTTATTAGGGTACTTGGTGGTACTATAGTGCAAATCGAATTTTTAGGGTGTTATATTGTATTGACTTTTTTTGTGTTATTTTATGATTGACTCCTAGTTATAGAATTGCTTATTGTTGTGTTTTGATGAATCTTTTTGATGATTTGTATTTTTACTGGCTGCGTGTTTGCGAATTTTATTGAGTATTTGTTGACTCAGTTTGCTTGAGTTTTTTTTGTGTTTTCTCTGTGTAGTTTGTTTTCTTGCTTTTTCCTTTGGAGTGATGATTAGTATTTTGGAGTGTGATTGGTGCGTTTGAGGGGTACACTTTTGTGGATTTATAGGCTCTTCAAACCATCTTTCTAGTGTGGATTGGTTTAGCTCTTCTTTGATTGGTTCTTTTCCTCTTTTATTCTTCGGATTGTTTGCTAGTTGTTCGGTGGCGATGCGTTTTGGGAGATTTGCTTCGGCACATTTGGATAATCTCCCGAACCTCTTTGGATTGCTTTGGAGTAGTTCTTCTTTGATTGGTTTTCTTCTTTGTGTGCATTGATGATAGGTTAGTTATTCGGTGGCGATGTGTCTGGGAGATTTGCTTCGGCGATTTGGATAATCTCTCCAGCCATCTTTGGGTTCGATTGGTATTGTGATTGATTGCTTGACTTTATTTCTTTTCGGATTTCTTTTGTCCTCTTTCTTGGTGAGGCTTGAGTCAGCTTGGTGGATGCTTGTAGGGTTCTCTTTTTGGATTTTTGGATTATTGAGGTATAGCTGATGATGCCTATTGCCGTCAGTTATACGTTTTGGTGTGTTTGGTTGGTTGTTAGGGTATCCCCTCGCTTAAGCGGATTTCAATCCTCAAGTGAAACTCGCTCCTTGCCTTGGGCACGCTTTATGACTGAGAACGGTTTCTTTTGCCCTCTTTTAGGGCCTCAGCGTTGTCTGGATTCGTGGAACCCGACTCTTTTATTGAGCCTCTGTCCTTTTCGGTTTTGCGTTTGGGTGTGTCTGGTTTTTGAGGACGGTTTCGTTCGCTCTTCTAGGGCATCGACTTTGTCGGATTTATTGGGACCTGAATCTTTCTCCAAGGCATTGTCCCTCTCGCTAACCTTGTCTCTTGTGTGTGTGGTCTAGTCCACGTCTTTTTGGGAGGTTGGTTTGGGGACGTCGGACGGAACCTTCGGGACCCAACTCACCTTTCCTTTTTCTCGAATTGGAGTCCCGACCTAAACATCTGGTCCCTTCATTTCTCGCATCTTTCTCTGTCTCATTTTTTTTTCTTGTTTGAAAGGGATGTTCCCTTTTTTTGCTGTGTTCGTTCTCTTTATACTTCGTGTTATTTTGGATATCAGTTCTATCTTCCGTCATTTGGAGATAGCTTCAGTGCTGTAGGTCGATCCTGGGCCTAAGTACTTAACCCTTGGTTGAGGTTGGTTTTCCTTTCCCTTCCTTCTTCTGTGTCGTTCGCTTTCCTGTCTCCCACTCCGCATTTCTCCGAGGTGTTTGCGTTTCGGGTGCATCTTTGCTGCAACCTGACGTAACCTTCCATTCCACCGGCGCAGCTCACATCATCTTGCAGCGACGGAAGAGGTTGGTGTCTAGTTGTCTTCGATGATGTGCTTGAACTCTTACATCCTCTCTTCCTGTCTACTCTTTTAAGTCCTCTGTTTCTTTCCTTTGTATTTCTTTCCGGCAGGCATCGTTTTTTTTTTGGCAATTCGGTATTGATGGCAGTTGTATGGTCAGGTAAATCTGGGGTGATTTACCCTCCCTTTTGTGGGGGGAGAATTTGTTACGATACTTTTGGAGTGTCCCCCGTAGTATTGAACTTCTGCTAGCTGAATTTCTGAACTTGAATATTTATGGTTGGCTTTTGTCAATGTTTGCATGCTTTAACCTGGGTATAATTAGCTATATCTTATTTTTAATTACTCTCCTATAATTATCATGCAGTTTCGTAAGCAACCCCTCGTTTAATTACTTATATTTTGCAAATTAGGTTTATTCTTGCTATATTTTTACAAATATTTGGGTATGGCCGCTAGGCAACCGGTGATACAAATTGTTTTTAACTATTCCATTTGTTGCTAGAGCAATGTTATCTTTTCCTGCAGTCAAACTTGCCTGACTGGTTTTTTGGCTTCTTCTGGCCCAAATTTTTGTTATCAGATGACCTGTGGGCTGGGTTTTTGAATTTTTCGGCTTTCTTTTCAAGCTAAACTGTCGTGCTAGTAGGTGTTCCTCTGCAGCTAAGTGCTTCATAGCCCTTTGGCAGGGCTCGCCTCTTCGAATAGATTGTTTGAGGGATCTGGAAGCATTTCTGCGTTATCGTGGATGTTCGTAATGATTAGTTAGCTACTTACTTGCATCCCTTCGCTTTGGCGGATCTCCTGGAAACGACTTTAGCACGCTTCTTTCGGCTCGACCCCCAGCTTGAGGT
Organism: Agriotes lineatus; assembly: GCA_940337035.1. Lineage (NCBI taxonomy): Eukaryota > Metazoa > Arthropoda > Insecta > Coleoptera > Elateridae > Agriotes > Agriotes lineatus. The sequence continues at coordinate 55,925 of CALNHX010006603.1, forward strand.
AAGATTAGGTCAGTTTCTTCTTAATCGGGAATACATTTGGGTTCTGTGCGTTTTTAGCCAAAATTCCCGGCGGGAGTTAAAACACTCCCCATCTGCTTGAAATCGTTCCTGTCTGGAGTAGACCTACCCCGTTCGACTGCACCCTGCTCGAATCCAGTTTGATGCACTGGGCCCCTAAGATAGTCGCATCGCCTGTGAATTTTTCAACCCTCGTGGGCCACGCTGAAGATTGAGCAACTGCTTTACACTCACCTGCAAGTCATCTTGCGACCTCCATAGCTGTCACTGCACCCCGCAGCTGCAGCCGTCATCGTTGCTTCTCTCTAGCTATGTCCAACCCCAGGGGAGCGAACGGAGAGATTAGGTTCTGGTGAACTTTCCTGCAGGCAAGACGTTATTGTAGATAATATGCATTGCGCCTGTTGTACTTTATAATTGAGTCATACTGTTTCATGCCGTTAGCACTCCGGGCATGTGTGATTTTATTCAGCATCGGATTGTACGATAGTAGGCTTCGTGCATCGTTAGCGTAGTAATATTTGAAATTGCTATTTTTGTTCGGGCCGCCGCGCAATGACATGCGGTTACCCTCTGCTACTTGCTAAATTGAGGTCGTAAGGTTTACCTGTGTATTGCTCCGTTTGTGCCTTCGGGTCTCCTAACCTTATTGACCTCTGCGTTATCTGAAAGATTTATAGAGTAGAACTTTGAGCTTCACTTGTGTCCTATCTGGACGTCGCTTTTACTCACCCGCTTGCATAACACAGTTCGGACGCCTTAAAGCTTCGCTGTTTTCATCACCAAAACAATAATTAATATTTTCATGTCAAACCTTCGGCGTGAAGATAGGCACACTTCAGTAGCAGTGTCTCGTGAGCACCCTTCGGGAGCATTGTGATTATTGCAGATCTCCGTTAACCGAGTAAGGGGCAAATCCAAGCCTTTGCTTTCTTTAGCATATAAATATACATACGTACACTTAATGCATTTTTAATATGGACACCGTCGTTCATGTGTGGCCACGCAAACGCACGCTGATTCCGCTCTTTAGAAAATTTTGAATATAGATATAGCGTCATTTAGCTAACCTTCGGGGTTGAAACGTTAGCCAAGGTGGTCTTGTATTGCTCCGAGCCGGTATACGTGAAATTTTAAACTCGCTCCGCGACCTGCGCTTAATCATTTTAAAATTATTTTAATTGTCTCCGCGACGCCCTGCTATATCCTGCCTCACAGGGATTAATTTATTTTCTTTTTAATTTAATACTCGCTACGCTCCGTTTTAAAACCGCACAATGTTTTAATGTGTAGCCCATTCTCAGGTCATAGTCTATTGCTGCTCGTGGGCTACTATTTGCTCGATATTTGTATTTATATTTGTATTTGTATTTATTATTGCATGTCGCATACTGTGTGTTTTCTTTGGTGTTGCTAAAAATATTGCCTGCTGTGATTTATATAGATATATATATACTTGTGTTAGCCTTGCACTATAGTACGCACCAAACTATTTGAAATAAAGCTGTGATCTATTCATTGGTGGTTGATTTGTTTATTTTTGACTTGCTGGTTTTTATCTCGACCTTGTGTAAGGTCCGGCACGAGAATTGGATCTGAGACTAGGACCTGGCGCCCACTCCTTTTTTTGTATTCTCTTTTAGCATAGCTGGAACCCTGCGACCCTCGCGGCGAGCTAGCCCAATTAGGCCGATAGTTACCAGCCGGCAAAATAACTAATATAACTTTCGCCAAAAGGTAAGGCCGATCGTCTATCTTCCCTGACAACGTCTCGAACGGAAGGGACATATGGGACATCTAGGACGTCTGGGACGTCTGGGATGTTAGGGAAATATGGGACATCTAGGACGCCTGAGCCGTTAGGGACATATGGGACGTCTGGGACGTCTGGGACGTTAGGGACATATGGGACATCTAAGACGCCTGGGGCGTTAAGAACATATGGGACATCTGGGACGTCTGGGACGTTAGGGACATCTAGGACATCTAGGACGTCTGGGACGTTAGGGACATATGGGACATTTAAGACATCTGAGACGTCTGCGACGTTTGGGAAGTCTGGGACATCTGGGACGTCTGGGACGTCTGAGACGTTAGGGACATATGAGACATCTGGGACGTCTGCGACGTTAGGGACATATGGAACATCTGGGACGTCTGGGACGTTACGGACATATAGGACATCGAGGACGTCTGGGACGTTAGGGACATATCGGACAAATGAGGCATCCGAGACGTATGGGACGTTAGGGACATATGGGACATCTGGAACGTCTGGGACGTTAGGGACATATGGGACATCTAGGACATCTGGGACGTTAGGGACATATGGGACATCAGAAATGACTGGGACGTTAGGGACATATGGGACATCTAGGACGTCTGGGACGCCTAGGACGTTAGGGACATAAGGTACAACTAGAAAGTCTGGGACGTTAGGGACATATGGGACATCAGGAACGTCTGGGACGTTAGGGTCATATAGGACATCTGGAATGTCTTGGACGTTAAGGACATATGGGACATATAAGACGTCTGGGACGTCTGGGACGTTAGGGACATATGGGACATCTAAGACGTCTGGGACGTTAGGGACATATGGGACTTCTATCACGTCTGGGACGGTAAAGACATATGGAACATCTAGGACATCTGGGACGTAAGGGACATCAATGACGTCTGGGACGTCTGGGACGTTAGGGACATATGGGACATCTAGGACGTCTGGGAAGTTAATGACATATGGGATATATTGGACATCTGGGACATCTGGCACGTTAGGGACACATGGGACATCTGGGACGTCTGGGACGTTAGGGACATATGGGACACCTGAGACGTTATAGACATATAGGACATCTGGGACGTCTGGGATGTTAGGGACATATGGGACCTCTAAGACGTCTGGGACGTTAAGGACAAGTGGAACATATGGAACATCTGGGACGTCTGGGTCGTTAGGGACATATGGGACATCTGGGACGTCTGGGACGTTAGGGACATATAGGACATCTAGGACGTCTGGGACGTTAGGACAAATGGAACATATGGGACATCTGGGACGTCTGGGACGTTAGGAACATATGGGACATCAGGGACGTTTGGAACGTTAGGGACATATTTGACATATAGAACGTCTGGGACGTCTAGGACGTTAGGGACATATGAGACATCTAGGACGTCTGGGACGTTAGGGACATATGAGACATCTAGGACGTCTGGGACGTTAGGGATATATGGGACGTCTAGGACGTCAGGGACCTCTAGGACGTTTGGCACGTTAGGGACATATGGGACATCTAGGACGTCTGGGACGTTAGACACATATTGGACGTCTTGGACGTCTGGGACGTTAGGGACATATGGTACATCTAGGTCGTCTGAAACGTTAGGGACGTATGGGGCATCTAGGACGTATGGGACGTTTGGGACGTTAGGGACATATGGGACATCTGAGACGTCTGGGAACTAAGGGACATATAGGACATCTAAGACGTCTGGAACGTCTGGGACGTTAGGGATATATGGGTCATCTAGGACGTGTGGGACGTTAGGGACATATTGGACATCTAAGACGTCTGGGACGTCTGAGACGTTAGGGACATATGGGACATCTAGGACGTTTGTGACGTGTGGGACGGGACGTTAGGGACATATGGGACATCTAGGACGTCTGGGACGTTAGAGACATGTGAAACATCTAATACGCCTAAGACGTTAGGGACATGTAGGACATATGGGATATCTGGGACGTCTGGGACGTTACAGACAAATGGAACATCTGGGACGTCTGGGACGTTAGGGACATATAGAACATCTAGGACGTCTGGGACATCTGGGACGTTAGGGACATATGGGACATCTAGGACGTCTGGGACGTCTGAGACGTTACGGACATATGGGACATCTATAACGTTTGGGACGTCTGGCACGTTAGGGACATATAGGACATCTAGGACGTCTGGGACGTTAGGAACATATGGGACAAATAAGACATCTGGGTCGTATGGGACGTTAGGGACATATGGGACATCTGGGACGTTATGGACATATAGGACATCTGGGACGTCTGGGACGTTAGGGACATATGGGACTTCTAAGACGTCTGGGACGTTAGGGACAAGTAGAACATATGGAACATCTGGGACGTCTGGGTCGTTAGGGACATATAGGACATCTGGGACGTCTGGGACGTTAGGGACATATGGGACATCTAGGACGTCTGGGACGTTAGGACAAATGGAACATATGGGACATCTGGGACGTCTGGGACGTTAAAGACGTATGGGACATCTGGGACGTCTGGGACGTTAGGGACATATTTGACATATAGAACGTCTGGGACGTCTAGGACGTTAGGGACATATGAGACGTCTAGGACGTCTGGGACGTTAGGGACATATGGGACATCTAGGACGTCTGGGAAGTTAGGGATATATGGGACGTCTAGGACGTCAGGGTCCTCTGGGACGTTTGGCACGTTAGGGACATATGGGACATCTAGGACGTCTGGGACGTTAGACACATATTGGACATCTAGGGCGTCTGGGACGTTAGGGACATATGGTACATCTAGGACGTCTGAAACGTTAGGGACATATGGGGCATCTAGGACGTATGGGACGTTTGGGACGTTAGGGACATATGGGACATCTGAGACGTCTGGGACCTTAGGGACATATAGGACATCTAGGACGTCTGGGACGTCTGGGACGTTAGGGATATATGGGTCATCTAGGACGTCTGGGACGTTAGGGACATATGCGGCATCTGCGACGTTTGGGTCGTTAGGGACATATAGGGTATCTACGACGTCTGGGACGTCTGGGACGTTAGGGACATATTGGACATCTAAGACGTCTGGGACGTCTGAGACGTTAGGGACATATGGGACATCTAGGACGTTTGTGACGTCTGGGACGGGACGTTAGGGACATATGGGACATCTAGGACGTCTGGGACGTTAGGGACATGTGAAACATCTAGTACACCTAAGACGTTAGGGACATGTAGGACATATGGGATATCTGGGACGTCTGGGACGTTACAGACAAATGGAACATCTGGGACGTCTGGGACGTTAGGGACATATAGGACATCTAGGACGTCTGGGACATCTGGGATGTTAGGGACATATGGGACATCTAGGACGTCTGGGACGTCTGGGACGTTACGGACATATGGGACATCTATAACGTTTGGGACGTCTGGCACGTTAGGGACATATAGGACATCTAGGACGTCTGGGACGTTAGTCACATATGGGACAAGTAAGACATCTGGGTCGTATGGGACGTTAGGGACATATGGGACATCTGGGACGCCTGGGACGTTAGGAACATATGGGACACCTGGGACGTTATGGACATATAGGACATCTGGGACGTCTGGGACGTTAGGGACATATGGGACTTCTAAGACGTCTGGGACGTTAGGGACAAGTCGAACATATGGAACATCTGGGACGTCTGGGTCGTTAGGGACATATAGGACAACTGGGACGTCTGGGTCGTTAGGGACATATGGGACATCTAGGACGTCTGGGACGTTAGGACAAATGGAACATATGGGACATCTGGGACGTCTGGAACTTTAGGGACATATGGGACATCTGGGACGTCTGGGACGTTAGGGACATATTTGACATATAGAACGTCTGGGACGTCTAGGACGTTAGGGACATATGAGACGTCTAGGACGTCTGGGACGTTAGGGACATATGGGACATCTAGGACGTCTGGGACGTTAGGGATATATGGGACGTCTAGGACGTCAGGGACCTCTGGGACGTTTGGCACGTTAGGGACATATGGGACATCTAGGACGTCTGGGACGTTAGATACATATTGGACATCTAGGACGTCTGTGACGTTAGGGACATATGGTAAATCTAGGACGTCTGAAACGTTAGGGACGTTTGGGACGTTTAGGACATATGGGACATCTGAGACGTCTGGGACCTTAGGGACATATAGGACATCTAGGACGTCTGGGACGTCTGGGACGTTAGGGACATATGCGGCATCTGCGACGTTTGGGTCGTTAGGGACATATAGGGTATCTACGACGTCTGGGACGTCTGGGACGTTAGGGACATATTGGACATCTAAGACGTCTGGGACGTCTGAGACGTTAGGGACATATGGGACATCTAGGACGTCTGGGACGTTAGGGACATGTGAAACATCTAGTACGCCTAAGACGTTAGGGACATGTAGGACATATGGGATATCTGGGACGTCTGGGACGTTAAAGACAAATGGGACATCTGGGACGTCTGGGACCTTAGGGACATATAGGACATCTAGGACGTCTGGGACATCTGGGTCGTTAGGGACATATGGGACATCTAGGACGTCTGGGACGTCTGGGACGTTACGGACATATGGCACAACTGGGACGACTGGGACGTTAGGGACGTATGGGACATCCGGGACGTCTGGGACGTTAGGGACATATGGGACATCTAAGACGTCTGGGACGTTTGGGACGTTAGGGACATATGGGACATCTAGAACGCCTGGGACGTTAGGGACATATGCGACATCTGGGACGTTATGGACATGTGAGACATCTGGAACGTTAGGGACATATAGGACATCTAGGATGTTTGGGACATTAGGGACATATGGGACTTCTAAGAAGTCTGGGACGTTAAAGACATATGGGACATTGAGGACATCTGGGACGTAAGGGACATCATTATGTCTGGGACGTCTGGGACGTTAGGGACATATCGGACAAATGAGGCATCCGAGACGTATGGGACGTTAGGGACATATGGGTCATCTGGAACGTCTGGGACGTTAGGGACATATGGGACATCTAGGACGTCTGTGACGTTAGGGACATATGGGACATATGGCACAACTGGGACGTCTGGGACGTTAGGGACATATGGGTCATCTGTGACGTCTTAGACGTTAGAAACATATAGGGCATCTAGGACGTCTGAGACGTCTGGGACGTTAGAGACATATGGAGAATTTAGGACGTTTGGGCCGTCTGGGACGTTAGGGATATATGGGACATTTAGGACGTCTGGGACGTTAAAGACATATGGGACATCTAGAACGTTTGGGACGTAAGGGACATCAAAGACGTCTGGGACGTCTGCGACGTTAGGGACATATGAGACATCGGGAACGTTAGGGACATATAGGACATCTAGGACGTCTGGGACGTTAGGGCCATATGGGACATATAGGATGTCTGAGACGTCTGGGACGTTAAAGACGTATGGGTCATCTAGGACGTCTGGGACGTAAGGGACATCAAGGACGTCTCGGACGTCTGGGACGTTAGGGACATATGGGACATCTAGAACGTCTGATACGTTAGGGACATATGGGACATCTGGGACGTCTGGGACGTTAGGAACATATGGGACATCTAAGACGTCTGGGACGTTAGGGACATATGGGACAAATAAGACATCTGGGTCGTATGGGACGTTAGGGGCATATGGGACATCCGTGACGTCTGGGACGTTAGGGACATATGGGACATCTAGAACGCCTGGGACGTTAGGGACATATGAGACATCTGGAACGTTAGGAACATAAAGGACATCTAGGATGTCTGGGACGTTAGGGACATATGGGACTTCTAAGACGTCTGGAACATTAAAGACATATGGTACATTTAGGATGTCTGGGACGTAAGGGACATCATTTACTTCTGGGACGTCTGGGACGTTAGGGACATATGGGACTTCTAAGACGTCTGGGACGTTAAAGACATATGGGACATCTAGGTAGTCTGGGACGTTAGGGACATCATGGACGTCTGGGACGTCTGGGACTTTAGGGACATATGGGAAATCTAGGACGTCTGGGACGTTAGGGACATATGGGACATATTGGACATCTATGACGTCTGAGACGTTAGGGACATATGGCTCATCTGGGACGTTTGGGACATATAGGACATCTGGGACGTCAGGGACGTTAGGGACAAATGGAACGTATGGGACATCTGGAACGTCTGGGTCGTTAGAGACATATGGGACATCTAGGACGTCAGGTACGTTAGAGACAAATGGAAGATATGGGACATTTGGGACGCTAGGGACATATAGGACATCTAGGACGTCTCGGACGTTAGGGACAAATGGAACATATGGAACATCTGGGACGTCTGGGACGTTAGAAACATATGGGACGTATAGGAAGTCTGGGACGTTAGGGACATATGGGACATCTAAAACGCCTGGGACGTGTGGGACGTTAGGGACATACTGGACAGCTGGGACGTCTCGAACGGAAGGGACATATGGGACATCTAGGACGTCTGGGACGTTTGGGACGTTAGGGAAATATGGGACGTCTAGGACGCCTGGGACGTTAGGGACATATAGGACGTATGGGACGTCTGGGACATTAGGGACATATGGGACATCTGAGACGCCTGGAACGTTAAGAACATGTGGGACATCTGGGACGTCTGGGACGTTAGGGACATATAGGACATCGAGGACGTCTGGGACGTCTGAGACGTTAGGGAAATATGAGACATCTGGGACGTCTGGGACGTTAGGGACATATGGGACATCTGGAACGTCTGGGACGTTAGGGACATATGGGACATCTAGGACGTCTGGGACGTTAGGGACATATGGGACATATGGCACAACTGGGACGTCTGGGACGTTAGGGACATATGGGACATCTAGGACGTTTGGGACGTCTGGGACGTTAGGGACATGTAGGACATCTAGGACGTCTGGGACCATAGGGATATATAAAACATCTAGGACGTCTGGGACGTCTGGGACGTTAGGGACATATGGGACATCTAGGACATCTGGGACGTTAGGGACATATGGGACATCTGAAACGTTTGGGTCGTTAGGGACATATAGGGTATCTAGGACGTCTGGGACGTTAAGGGTATATGGGACATTATGGACGTCTGGGACGTTAGGGACATATGGGACATCTAGGATGTCTGGGACGTTAGGCACATGTGGTACATCCAAGGCATCTGAGACGTCTGCGACGTTTGGGAAGTCTGGGACATCTGGGACGTCTGGGACGTCTGGGACGTTAGGAACATATGGGACATCTGGGACGTCTGGGAGGTTAGGGACATATAGGACATCTAGGACGTCTGGGACGTTAGGGACATATCGGACAAATAAGGCATCCGAGACGTATGGGACGTTAGGGACATATGGGACATCTGGAATGTTTGGGACGTTAGGGACATATGGGACAACTAGGACGTCTGGGACGTTAGGGACATATGGGACATATGGCACAACTGGGACGTCTGGGACGTTAGGGACATATGGGTCATCTGTGACGTCTTGGACGTTAGGAATATATGGGGCATCTAGGCCGTCTGAGACGTCTGGGACGTTAGGGACATATGGGACATCTGGAACGCATGGGACGTTAGAGACATATGGAGCATCTAGGACGTCTGGGACGTCTGGGACGTTAGGAACATATGCGACATCTAGGACGTCTGGGACGTTAGGTACATATAGGACTTCTAGAACATCTGGGACGTAAGGGACATCAAGGACGTCTGGGACGTCTGCGACGTTAGGGACATATGAAACATCTGGGACGTTAGGGACATATAGGACATCTATAACGTCTGGGACGTTAGAGATATATGGAGCATCTAGGACGTCTGGGACGTCTGGGACGTTAGGGACATATGGGACATCTAGAACGTCTGGGACGTAAGGGACATCAAGGACGTCTGGGACGTCTGCGACGTTAGGAACATATGAGACATCTGGAACGTTAGGGACATATAGGACATCTATAACGTCTGGGACGTTAGGGCTATATGGGACATATAGGACGTCTGAGACGTCTGGGACGTTAGGGACATATGAGAAATCTAGGACGTCTGGGACGTTAGGGACATATGGGACTTCTAGGGCGTCTGGGACCTTAAAAACATATGGGACATCTAGGACGTCTGGGACGTAAGGGACATCAAGGACGTCTCGGACGTCTGGGACGTTAGGGACATATGGGACATCTAGGACGTCTGATACGTTAGGGACATATGGGACATCTAGGACGTTTGAGACTTCTGGGACGTTAAAGACATGTGGGACATCTAGGACGTCTGGGACGTTAAGGACTAGTGGGACATCTAGCACGTCTGGGACGTTAGGGACATGTGGGACATCTTTGACGTTACGGACAAATGGGACAGCTTCGACGTCTGGGATGTTAGGGACGTATGGGACATCTAGGACGTCTGGGCCGTTAGGGATGTATGAAACATCTAGGACGTCTGGGACGTCTGGGACGTTAGGGACATATGGGACATCTAGGACATCTGGCACGTTAAGGACATATGGGACATCTAAAACGTTTGGGTCGTTAGGAACATATAGGGTATTCAGGACGTCTGGGACGTTAAGGGCATATGGGACATCATGGACGTCTGGGACATTAGGGACATATGGGACATCTAGGATGTCTGGGACGTTAGGCACATATGCGACATCTAAAACGTCTGGGACGTCTGGGACGTTATTGTCATACGGGACAGCTGATACGTCTGGGACGGTAGGGCCATATGGGACATCTACGTCGTCTCGGACGGCTGAGACGTTAGGGACATATGGGACATCTAGGACGTTTGGGACGTCTGGGACGTTAAGGACATGTGGGACATCTAGGACGTCTGGGACGTTAGGGACTAGTGGGACATCTAGTACGTCTGGGACGTTAGGGACATGTGGGACATATGGGACATCTGGGACGTCTGGGACGTTACGGACAAGTGGGACATCTGGGACGTCTGGGACTTTAAGGACGTATGGGACATCTAGGACGTCTGGGACGTTAGGGATATATGAAACATCTAGGACGTCTGGGACGTCTGGGACGTTAGGGACATATGGGACATCTAGGACATCTGGGACGTTAGGGACATATGGGACATCTAAGACGTTTGGGTCGTTAGGGACAATAGGGTATCTAGGAAGCCTCTAACGTTAAGGGCACATGGGACATCATGGACGTCTGGGACGTTATTGACATACGGGACAGCTGGGACGTCTGGGACGGTAGGGACATATGGGACATGTATTACGTCTGGGACGTTAGGGCCATATGGGACGTCTAGGTCGTCTGGGACGTCTGGTACGCTGGGGACATATGGGACATCCAAGACGCCTGGGACGTTAGGAACATATGGGACTTCTACAACGCCTGGGACGTTAGAGACATATGGGGCATCTAGGACGTCTGGGACGTCTGGGACGTTAGGGACATATGAAACATCTAGGACGTCTGGGACGTCTGGGACGTTAGGGACATATGGGACATCTGGGACGTTTGGTACGTTAGGGACATATAGGGCATCTAGGACGTCTGTGACGTTAAGGGCATATGGGACATCATGGCCGTCTGGGACGTTAGAAACATATGGGACATCTAGGACGTCTGGGACGTTAGGGGCATATGGGACATCCGTGACGTCTGGGACGCTAGGGACATATGGGACACCTAAGACATCTGGGACGTTTGGGACGTTAGGGACATATGCGACATCTAGGACGTCTGGGACGTTAGGGACATATGGGACTTCTAGAACATCTGGGACGTAAGGGACATCAAGGACGCCTGGGACGTCTGCGACGTTAGGGACATATGAGACATCTGGAACGTTAGGGACATATAGGACATCTATAACGTCTGGGACGTTAGAGACATATGTAGCATCTAGGACGTCTGGGACGTTAGGGACATATGGGTCATCTGGGACGTTTGGGTCGTTAGGGACATATAGGGCATCTAGGACGTCTGTGACGTTAAGGGCATATGGGACATAATGGCTGTCTGGGACGTTAGAAACATATGGGACATCTAGGACGTCTGATACGTTAGGGGCATATGGGACATCCGTGACGTCTGGGACGCTAGGGACATATGGGACACCTAAGACGTCTGGGACGTTTGGGACGTTAGGGACATATGCGACATCTAGGACGTCTGGGACGTTAGAGACATATGGGACTTCTAGAACATCTGGGACGTAAGGGACATCAAGGACGTCTGGGACGTCTGCGACGTTAGGGACATATGAGACATCTGGAACGTTAGGGACATATAGGACATCTATGAGGTCTGGGACGTTAGGGACATATGGGACATCTAGAACGTCTGGGACGTAAGGAACATCAAGGACGTCTGGGACGTCTGCGACGTTAGGAACTTATGAGACATCTGGAACGTTAGGGACATATAGGACATCTATAACGTCTGGGACGTTAGGGCTATATGGGACATATAGGACGGCTGGGACGTTAGGGATATATGAAACATCTAGGACGTCTGGGACGTCTGGGACGTTAGGGACATATGGGACATCTAAGACATCTGGGACGTTAGGGACATATGGGACATCTGGGACGTTTGGGACGTTAGGGACAATAGGGTATCTAGGAAGCCTCTAACGTTAAGGGCACATGGGAAATCATGGACGTCTGGGACGTTATTGACATACGGGACAGCTGGGACGTCTGGGACGTTAGGGACATATGGGACATGTATTACGTCTGGGACGTTAGGGCCATATGGGACGTCTAGGTCGTCTGGGACGTCTGGGACGCTGGGGACATATGGGACATCCAAGACGCCTGGGACGTTAGGAATATATGGGACTTCTACAACGCCTGGGACGTTAGAGACATATGGGGCATCTAGGACGTCTGGGACGTCTGGGACGTTAGGGACATATGAAACATCTAGGACGTCTGGGACGTCTGGGACGTTAAGGATATATGGGTCTTCTAGGACGTGTGGGACGTTAGGGACATATTGGACATCTAAGACGTCTGGGACGTCTGAGACGTTAGGGACATATGGGACATCTAGGACGTTTGTGACGTCTGGGACGGGACGTTAGGGACATATGGGACATCTAGGACGTCTGGGACGTTAGGGACATGTGAAATATCTAATACGCCTAAGACGTTAGGGACATGTAGGACATATGGGATATCTGGGACGTCTGGGACGTTACAGACAAATGGAACATCTGGGACGTCTGGGACGTTAGGGACATATAGGACATCTAGGACGTCTGGGACATCTGGGACGTTAGGGACATATGGGACATCTAAGACGTCTGGGACGTCTGAGACGTTACGGACATATGGGACATCTATAACGTTTGGGACGTCTGGCACGTTAGGGACATATAGGACATCTAGGACGTCTGGGACGTTAGGAACATATGGGACAAATAAGACATCTGGGTCGTATGGGACGTTAGGGACATATGGGACATCTGGGTCGTTATGGACATATAGGACATCTGGGACGTCTGGGACGTTAGGGACATATGGGACTTTTAAGACGTCTGGGACGTTAGGGACAAGTAGAACATATGGAACATCTGGGACGTCTGGGTCGTTAGGGACATATAGGACATCTGGGACGTCTGGGACGTTAGGGACATATGGGACATCTAGGACGTCTGGGACGTTAGGACAAATGGAACATATGGGACATCTGGGACGTCTGGGACGTTAAAGACATATGGGACATCTGGGACGTCTGGGACGTTAGGGACATATTTGACATATAGAACGTCTGGGACGTCTAAAACGTTAGGGACATATGAGACGTCTAGGACGTCTGGGACGTTAGGGACATATGGGACATCTAGGACGTCTGGGACGTTAGGGATATATGGGACGTCTAGGACGTCAGGGACCTCTGGGACGTTTGGCACGTTAGGGACATATGGGACATCTAGGACGTCTGGGACGTTAGACACATATTGGACATCTAGGGCGTCTGGGACGTTAGGGACATATGGTACATCTAGGACGTCTGAAACGTTAGGGACATATGGGGCATCTAGGACGTATGGGACGTTTGGGACGTTAGGGACATATGGGACATCTGAGACGTCTGGGACCTTAGGGACATATAGGACATCTAGGACGTCTGGGACGTCTGGGACGTTAGGGATATATGGGTCATCTAGGACATCTGGGACGTTAGGGACATATGCGGCATCTGCGACGTTTGGGTCGTTAGGGACATATAGGGCATCTACGACGTCTGGGACGTCTGGGACGTTAGGGACATATTGGACATCTAAGACGTCTGGGACGTCTGAGACGTTAGGGACATATGGGACATCTAGGACGTTTGTGACGTCTGGGACGGGACGTTAGGGACATATGGGACATCTAGGACGTCTGGGACGTTAGGGACATGTGATACATCTAGTACGCCTAAGACGTTAGGGAAATGTAGGACATATGGGATATCTGGGTTCGTCTGGGACTTTTGGGCCGTCTGGGACGTTAGGGATATATGGGACATTTAGGACGTCTGGGACGTTAAAGACATATGGGACATCTAGAACGTTTGGGACGTAAGGGACATCAAAGACGTCTGGGACGTCTGCGACGTTAGGGACATATGAGACATCGGGAACGTTAGGGACATATAGGACATCTAGGACGTCTGGGACGTTAGGGCCATATGGGACATATAGGATGTCTGAGACGTCTGGGACGTTAAAGACGTATGGGTCATCTAGGACGTCTGGGACGTAAGGGACATCAAGGACGTCTCGGACGTCTGGGACGTTAGGGACATATGGGACATCTAGAACGTCTGATACGTTAGGGACATATGGGACATCTGGGACGTCTGGGACGTTAGGAACATATGGGACATCTAAGACGTCTGGGACGTTAGGGACATATGGGACAAATAAGACATCTGGGTCGTATGGGACGTTAGGGGCATATGGGACATCCGTGACGTCTGGGACGTTAAGGACATATGGGACATCTAGAACGCCTGGGACGTTAGGGACATATGAGACATCTGGAACGTTAGGAACATAAAGGACATCTAGGATGTCTGGGACGTTAGGGACATATGGGACTTCTAAGACGTCTGGGACATTAAAGACATATGGTACATTTAGGATGTCTGGGACGTAAGGGACATCATTTACTTCTGGGACGTCTGGGACGTTAGGGACATATGGGACTTCTAAGACGTCTGGGACGTTAAAGACATATGGGACATCTAGGTAGTCTGGGACGTTAGGGACATATGGGACTTCTAAGACGTCTGGGACGTTAAAGACATATGGGACATTTAGGACGTCTGGGAAGTAAGGGACATCATGGACGTCTGGGACGTCTGGGACTTTAGGGACATATGGGAAATCTAGGACGTCTGGGACGTTAGGGACATATGGGACATATTGGACATCTATGACGTCTGAGACGTTAGGGACATATGGCTCATCTGGGACGTTTGGGACATATAGGACATCTGGGACGTCAGGGACGTTAGGGACAAATGGAACGTATGGGACATCTGGAACGTCTGGGTCGTTAGAGACATATGGGACATCTAGGACGTCAGGTACGTTAGAGACAAATGGAAGATATGGGACATTTGGGACGCTAGGGACATATAGGACATCTAGGACGTCTCGGACGTTAGGGACAAATGGAACATATGGAACATCTGGGACGTCTGGGACGTTAGAAACATATGGGACATATAGGAAGTCTGGGACGTTAGGGACATATGGGACATCTAAAATGCCTGGGACGTGTGGGACGTTAGGGACATACTGGACAGCTGGGACGTCTCGAACGGAAGGGACATATGGGACATCTAGGACGTCTGGGACGTTTGGCACGTTAGGGAAATATGGGACGTCTAGGACGCCTGGGACGTTAGGGACATATAGGACGTATGGGACGTCTGGGACATTAGGGACATATAGGACATCGAAGACGTCTGGGACGTCTGAGACGTTAGGGAAATATGAGACATCTGTGACGTCTGGGACGTTAGGGACATATGGGACATCTGGAACGTCTGGGACGTTAGGGACATATAGGACATCGAGGACGTCTGGGACGTCTGAGACGTTAGGGAAATATGAGACATCTGTGACGTCTGGGACGTTAGGGACATATGGGACATCTGGAACGTCTGGGACGTTAGGGACATATGGGACATCTAGGACGTCTGGGACGTTAGGGACATATGGGACATATGGCACAACTGGGACGTCTGGGACGTTAGGGACATATGGGACATCTAGGACGTTTGGGACGTCTGGGACGTTAGGGACATGTGGGACATTTAGGACGTCTGGGACCATAGGGATATATAAAACATCTAGGACGTCTGGGACGTCTGGGACGTTAGGGACATATGGGACATCTAGGACATCTGCGACGTTAGGGACATATGGGACATCTGAAACGTTTGGGTCGTTAGGGACATATAGGGTATCTAGGACGTCTGGGACGTTAAGGGTATATGGGACATCATGGACGTCTGGGACGTTAGGGACATATGGGACATCTAGGATGTCTGGGACGTTAGGCACATGTGGTACATCCAAGGCATCTGAGACGTCTGCGACGTTTGGGAAGTCTGGGACATCTGGGACGTCTGGGACGTCTGGGACGTTAGGAACATATGGGACATCTGGGACGTCTGGGAGGTTAGGGACATATAGGACATCTAGGACGTCTGGGACGTTAGGGACATATCGGACAAATATGGCATCCGAGACGTATGGGACGTTAGGGACATATGGGACATCTGGAACGTTTGGGACGTTAGGGACATATGGGACAACTAGGACGTCTGGGACGTTAGGGACATATGGGACATATGGCACAACTGGGACGTCTGAGACGTTAGGGACATATGGGTCATCTGTGACGTCTTGGACGTTAGGAACATATGGGGCATCTAGGCCGTCTGAGACGTCTGGGACGTTAGGGACATATGGGACATCTGGAACGCATGGGACGTTAGAGACATATGGAGCATCTAGGACGTCTGGGACGTCTGGGACGTTAGGGACATATAGGACATCTATAACGTCTGGGACGTTAGAGATATATGGAGCATCTAGGACGTCTGGGACGTCTGGGACGTTAGGGACATATGGGACATCTAGAACGTCTGGGACGTAAGGGACATCAAGGACGTCTGGGACGTCTGCGACGTTAGGAACATATGAGACATCTGGAACGTTAGGGACATATAGGACATCTATAACGTCTGGGACGTTAGGGCTATATGGGACATATAGGACGTCTGAGACGTCTGGGACGTTAGGGACATATGAGAAATCTAGGACGTCTGGGACGTTAGGGACATATGGGACTTCTAGGGCGTCTGGGACCTTAAAAACATATGGGACATCTAGGACGTCTGGGACGTAAGGGACATCAAGGACGTCTCGGACGTCTGGGACGTTAGGGACATATGGGACATCTAGGACGTCTGATACGTTAGGGACATATGGGACATCTAGGACGTTTGAGACTTCTGGGACGTTAAAGACATGTGGGACATCTAGGACGTCTGGGACGTTAAGGACTAGTGGGACATCTAGCACGTCTGGGACGTTAGGGACATGTGGGACATCTGGGACGTTACGGACAAATGGGACATCTGGGACGTCTGGGATGTTAGGGACGTATGGGACATCTAGGACGTCTGGGACGTTAGGGATGTATGAAACATCTAGGACGTCTGGGACGTCTGGGACGTTAGGGACATATGGGACATCTAGGACATCTGGCACGTTAAGGACATATGGGACATCTAAAACGTTTGGGTCGTTAGGAACATATAGGGTATTCAGGACGTCTGGGACGTTAAGGGCATATGGGACATCATGGACGTCTGGGACATTAGGGACATATGGGACATCTAGGATGTCTGGGACGTTAGGCACATATGCGACATCTAAAACGTCTGGGACGTCTGGGACGTTATTGTCATACGGGACAGCTGATACGTCTGGGACGGTAGGGCCATATGGGACATCTACGTCGTCTCGGACGGCTGAGACGTTAGGGACATATGGGACATCTAGGACGTTTGGGACGTCTGGGACGTTAAGGACATGTGGGACATCTAGGACGTCTGGGACGTTAGGGACTAGTGGGACATCTAGTACGTCTGGGACGTTAGGGACATGTGGGACATATGGGACATCTGGGACGTCTGGGACGTTACGGACAAGTGGGACATCTGGGACGTCTGGGACTTTAAGGACGTATGGGACATCTAGGACGTCTGGGACGTTAGGGATATATGAAACATCTAGGACGTCTGGGACGTCTGGGACGTTAGGGACATATGGGACATCTAGGACATCTGGGACGTTAGGGACATATGGGACATCTAAGACGTTTGGGTCGTTAGGAACAATAGGGTATCTAGGAAGCCTCTAACGTTAAGGGCACATCGGACATCATGGACGTCTGGGACGTTATTGACATACGGGACAGCTGGGACGTCTGGGACGGTAGGGACATATGGGACATGTATTACGTCTGGGACGTTAGGGCCATATGGGACGTCTAGGTCGTCTGGGACGTCTGGTACGCTGGGGACATATGGGACATCCAAGACGCCTGGGACGTTAGGAACATATGGGACTTCTACAACGCCTGGGACGTTAGAGACATATGGGGCATCTAGGACGTCTGGGACGTCTGGGACGTTAGGGACATAATATGAAACATCTAGGACGTCTGGGACGTCTGGGACGTTAGGGACATATGGGACATCTGGGACGTTTGGTTCGTTAGGGACATATAGGGCATCTAGGACGTCTGTGACGTTAAGGGCATATGGGACATCATGGCCGTCTGGGACGTTAGAAACATATGGGACATCTAGGACGTCTGGGACGTTAGGGGCATATGGGACATCCGTGACGTCTGGGACGCTAGGGACATATGGGACACCTAAGACATCTGGGACGTTTGGGACGTTAGGGACATATGCGACATCTAGGACGTCTGGGACGTTAGGGACATATGGGACTTCTAGAACATCTGGGACGTAAGGGACATCAAGGACGCCTGGGACGTCTGCGACGTTAGGGACATATGAGACATCTGGAACGTTAGGGACATATAGGACATCTATAACGTCTGGGACGTTAGAGACATATGTAGCATCTAGGACGTCTGGGACGTTAGGGACATATGGGTCATCTGGGACGTTTGGGTCGTTAGGGACATATAGGGCATCTAGGACGTCTGTGACGTTAAGGGCATATGGGACATAATGGCTGTCTGGGACGTTAGAAACATATGGGACATCTAGGACGTCTGAGACGTTAGGGGCATATGGGACATCCGTGACGTCTGGGACGCTAGGGACATATGGGACACCTAAGACGTCTGGGACGTTTGGGACGTTAGGGACATATGCGACATCTAGGACGTCTGGGACGTTAGAGACATATGGGACTTCTAGAACATCTGGGACGTAAGGGACATCAAGGACGTCTGGGACGTCTGCGACGTTATGGACATATGAGACATCTGGAACGTTAGGGACATATAGGACATCTATAAGGTCTGGGACGTTAGGGACATATGGGACATCTAGAACGTCTGGGACGTAAGGAACATCAAGGACGTCTGGGACGTCTGCGACGTTAGGAACATATGAGACATCTGGAACGTTAGGGACATATAGGACATCTATAGCGTCTGGGACGTTAGGGCTATATGGGACATATAGGACGGCTGGGACGTTAGGGATATATGAAACATCTAGGACGTCTGGGACGTCTGGGACGTTAGGGACATATGGGACATCTAAGACATCTGGGACGTTAGGGACATATGGGACATCTGGGACGTTTGGGACGTTAGGGACAATAGGGTATCTAGGAAGCCTCTAACGTTAAGGGCACATGGGAAATCATGGACGTCTGGCACGTTATTGACATACGGGACAGCTGGGACGTCTGGGACGTTAGGGACATATGGGACATGTATTACGTCTAGGACGTTAGGGCCATATGGGACGTCTAGGTCGTCTGGGACGTCTGGAACGCTGGGGACATATGGGACATCCAAGACGCCTGGGACGTTAGGAACATATGGGACTTCTACAACGCCTGGGACGTTAGAGACATCTAGGGGCATCTAGGACGTCTGGGACGTCTGGGACGTTAGGAACATATGAAACATCTAGGACGTCTGGGACGTCTGGGACGTTAGGGACATATGGGAAATCTGGGACGTTTGGTTCGTTAGAGACATATAGGGCATCTAGGACGTCTGTGACGTTAAGGGCATATGAGACATCATGGCCGTCTGGGACGTTAGAAACATATGGGACATCTAGGACGTCTGGGACGTTAGGGGCATATGGGACATCCGTGACGTCTGGGACGCTAGGGACATATGGGACACCTAAGACATCTGGGACGTTTGGGACGTTAGGGACATATGCGACATCTAGGACGTCTGGGACGTTAGGGACATATGGGACTTCTAGAACATCTGGGACGTAAGGGACATCAAGGACGTCTGGGACGTCTGCGACGTTAGGGACATATGAGACATCTGGAACGTTAGGGACATATAGGACATCTATAACGTCTGGGACGTTAGAGACATATGTAGCATCTAGGACGTCTGGGACGTTAGGGACATATGGGTCATCTGGGACGTTTGGGTCGTTAGGGACATATAGGGCATCTAGGACGTCTGTGACGTTAAGGGCATATGGGACATAATGGCTGTCTGGGACGTTAGAAACATATGGGACATCTAGGACGTCTGAGACGTTAGGGGCATATGGGACATCCGTGACGTCTGGGACGCTAGGGACATATGGGACACCTAAGACGTCTGGGACGTTTGGGACGTTAGGGACATATGCGACATCTAGGACGTCTGGGACGTTAGAGACATATGGGACTTCTAGAACATCTGGGACGTAAGGGACAACAAGGACGTCTGGGACGTCTGCGACGTTAGGGACATATGAGACATCTGGAACGTTAGGGACATATAGGACATCTATAAGGTCTGGGACGTTAGGGACATATGGGACATCTAGAACGTCTGGGACGTAAGGAACATCAAGGACGTCTGGGACGTCTGCGACGTTAGGAACATATGAGACATCTGGAACGTTAGGGACATATAGGACATCTATAACGTCTGGGACGTTAGGGCTATATGGGACATATACGACGGCTGGGACGTTAGGGATATATGAAACATCTAGGACGTCTGGGACGTCTGGGACGTTAGGGACATATGGGACATCTAAGACATCTGGGACATTAGGGACATATGGGACATATGGGACATCTGGGACGTTTGGAATGTCTGGGACGTTAGGTACATATAGGACATCTAGGACGTCTGGGACGTTAGGGACATATGGGACATCTAGGACGTCTGGGACGTTAGGGACATATGGAACATCTAGGACACCTGGAACATTAGGGACATATGGGACAATGGGACATCTGGAACGTCTGGGACGTTAGGAACATATGGAACATCTAGGACGCCTGGGACATTAGGGACATATGGGACTTATGGGACATCTGAGACGTCTGGCACGTTAGGGACATAAGGGACATCTGGGACGTCTGGGACTTTAAGGACATATGGGACATCTAGGACGTCTGGGACGTCTGGGACGTTAAGGACATATGGGACATTTAGGACGCCTGGGACATTAGAGACATACGGGACATATGGGACATCTGGGACGCATGGGACATTAGGGACAATTAGGACATATGGGACATCTGGGCCGTCTGGTACGTCTGGGACGTTAGGAACATATGGGACATCTAAGACGTCTGGGACGTCTCGGACGTTAGGGAGATACGGGACTGCTAGGACGTCTGGGACGTTAGGGACATATGGGACATTTAGGACGTCTGGGACGTTAGGGACATATGTGGGACATCTAGGACATCTGGGACGTCTGGGACGTTAGGGACATATGGGACAGCTAGGACGTCTGGGACGTTAGGGACATATGGGACATTTAGGACGTCTGGGACGTTAGGGACATATGGAACATCTAGGGCGCCTGGGACATTAGGGACGTATGTGGGACACCTAGGACATCTGGGACGTCTGGGACGTTAGGGACATATGGGACAGCTAGGACGTCTGGGACGTTAGGGACATATGGGACATTTAGGACGTCTGGGACGTTAGGGACATATGGAACATCTAGGGCGCCTGGGACATTAGGGACATATGGGACATATGGGACATCTGGGACGCCTGGAACATTAAGGACATATGGGACATATGGGACATCTGGGACGTCTGGGACGTCTGGGACGTTAGGGACATATAGGACATCTAGGACGTCTGGGACGTCTGGGACGTTAGGGACATATAGGACATCTAGGACGTCTGGGACGTTAGGGACATATGTGGGACATCTAGGACATCTGGGACGTCTGGGACGTTAGGGACATATGGGACAGCTAGGACGTCTGGGACGTTAGGGACATATGGGACATTTAGGACGTCTGGGACGTTAGGGACATATGGAACATCTAGGGCGCCTGGGACATTAGGGACATATGGGACATATGGGACATCTGGGACGCCTGGAACATTAAGGACATATGGGACATATGGGACATCTGGGACGTCTGGGACGTCTGGGACGTTACGGACATATAGGACATCTAGGACGTCTGGGACGTTAGGGACATATGTGGGACAACTAGGACGTCTGGGACGTTAGGGACATACGGGACAGCTGGGACGTCTGGGACGATAGGAATATATGGGACATTTAGGACGTCTGGGGCGTTAGGGACATATGGAACATCTAGGAAAACTGGGACATTAGGGATATATGGGACATATGGGACATCTGGGACGTCTGGGACGTTAGGGACATATGGGACATCTGGGACGTCTGGGACGTTAAGGACATATGAGACATCTAGGTCGTCTGAGACGTCTGGGACGTTAAGGACATATGGGACATATGGGACATCTGGGACGCCTGGGACACTAGGGACATATGGGACATCTGGGACGTTTGGGACGTCAGGGACGTTAGGGACATATAGGACATCTAGGACGTCTGGGACGTTAGGGACATATAGGATATCTAGGACGTCTGGGACTTCTGGGACGTTAGGA
Organism: Agriotes lineatus; assembly: GCA_940337035.1. Taxonomy (NCBI): domain Eukaryota; kingdom Metazoa; phylum Arthropoda; class Insecta; order Coleoptera; family Elateridae; genus Agriotes; species Agriotes lineatus. The sequence continues at coordinate 78,900 of CALNHX010006603.1, forward strand.
ACATACGGGACAGTTGGGACGTCTGGGACGTTAGGAACATATGGGACATATAGGACGTCTGAGACTTCTGGGACGTTAGGGACATATGAGAAATCTAGGACGTCTGGGACGTTAGGGACATATGGGACTTCTAGGGCGTCTGGGACCTTAAAGACATATGGGACATCTAGGACGTCTGGGACGTAAGGAACATCAAGGACGTCTCGGACGTCTGGGACGTTAGGGACATATGGGACATCTAGGACGTCTGATACGTTAGGGACATATGGGACATCTAAGAAGTTTGGGACGTCTTGGACGTTAAAGACATGTGGGACATCTAGGACGTCTGGGACGTTAAGGACTAGTGGGACATCTAGCACGTCTGGGACGTTAGGGACATGTGGGACATATGGGACATCTGGGACATCTGGGACGTTACGGACAAATGGGACATCTGGGACGTCTGGGACGTTAGGGACGTATGGGACATCTAGGACGTCTGGGACGTTAGGGATGTATGAAACATCTAGGACGTCTGGGACGTCTGGGACGTTAGGGACATATGGGACATCTAGGACATCTGGGACGTTAGGGACATATAGGACATCTAAAACGTTTGGGTCGTTAGGAACATATAGGGTATTCAGGACGTCTGGGACGTTAAGGGCATATGGGACATCATGGACGTCTGGGACATTAGGGACATATGGGACATCTAGGATGTCTGGGACGTTAGGCACATATGCGACATCTAAAACGTCAGGGACGTCTGGGACGTTATTGACATACGGGACAGCTGATACGTCTGGGACGGTAGGGCCATATGGGACATCTAGGTCGTCTCGGACGGCTGAGACGTTAGGGACATATGGGACATCTAGGACGTGTGATACGTTAGGGACATATGGGACATCTAGGACGTTTGGGACGTCTGGGACGTAAAGGACATGTGGGACATCTAGGACGTCTGGCACATTAGGGACTAGTGGGACATCTAGTACGTCTGGGACGTTAGGGACATGTGGGACATATGGGACATCTGGGACGTCTGGGACGTTACGGACAAGTGGGACATCTGGGACGTTAGGGACGTATGGGACATCTAGGACGTCTGGGACGTTAGGGATATATAAAACATCTAGGACGTCTGGGACGTCTGGGACGTTAGGGACATATGGGACATCTAGGACATCTGGGACGTTAGGGACATATGGGACATCTGGGACGTTTGGGTCGTTAGCGACAATAGTGTATCTAGGAAGCCTCTAACGTTAAGGGCACATGGGACATCATGGACGTCTGGGACGTTATTGACATACGGGACAGCTGGGACGTCTGGGACGGTAGGGACATATGGGACATATATTACGTCTGGGACGTTAGGGCCGTATGGGACGTCTAGGTCGTCTGGGACGTCTGGGACGCTAGGGACATATGGGACATCTAAGACGCCTGGGACGTTAGGGACATATGGGACATCTACAACGCCTGGGACGTTAGAGACATATGAGGCATCTAGGACGTCTGGGACGTCTGGGACGTTAGGGACATATGAAACATCTAGGACGTCTGGGACTGTTAAGTCATTTTGCTGTCGCAGATGCTTAATTGCATTTCACGCCTTTATTCAGGTCTTTTTGGTTATTTAAATAGCCGCCTAGGCTTTAGGGCAGCGTGCCCGTATGCTACACCCTTTTAGTTCTTTATTTGGCTCCATCGCCTAATTCCAGAATCACGATGTCGCACATATTTAGCTCCAAAAGCAGTATTTTTCGTCGGTTGGAGCTCCCCTCTGATGGCGTTTTTCCGAATTCCGAATCTTCTAGAAAGCACGCTGTTGTGGCGTGATACCATCGTGGCCCGCATTAATTTGTTTCATTTTATCGCCTTGCGATTGGCCGCCGAGGTTTAGTCACGTGGGGACGCGATTAAGGTGACCTTTGCCAGCGCTTTCCTCTGGGCATTCAGCCGAGAGCCGTCGATCGAGTAAGAGGTCGGATAGTGTGTTCGTTCGTGCGGCGCTCCCGCCCTTGGCGGGGGCGTCAGCCTTTTTCCCGTCAAGTGCTGCTTCAGCAATTATGTGACAAACTGTTTCGCCTTAAGGGCAGTTGTCCGCAGCCCGTTGCAGAGAACGCTCGTGTGGTGGTTGTGAGTCGGAGTTTTCGAATTGTCTTTGGCGTAGCGTGGGTGTTTTTGAGCCCAGTTCCTGCTTCCGTAAGTAAGGGGTCGTGCCCCCTTCATCTCGACCTACGAGGATTTATTCCGCAGAACGAAAGTGGCCCATTTTATTCGTCGTCCCGTTGTACGCGTCATTGACGCGTCTCCCGTCGCCATTAAGGCGGTTGTGCATTCACCCCTATAGCCGTTGTAACATCGAAGGTACCTGCCACCTACGACTGCAGCCTGTCGCAACTCAACTGTACCCTGTATGTGTCTTTAACCTGATTACCGCTGTGAACGCGAGTGCTAATTTAAATCTTCGCTGCCCGCTGCATAAGGCGACGCGCATATTTGGACTCATTACTGCTCTTGTGCATTCATTCAGACTTGCAGACTGTTCATGCCGCGAGTGCTAATTTAAATCTTCGCTGTCCGCTGCATAAGGCGACGCGCATATTTGTACTCATTGCTACTTATTACTGCTCTTGTGCATTCATTCAGACTTGCAGACTGTTCATGCCGCGAGTGCTAATTTAAATCTTCGCTGTCCGCCCCATAAGGCGACGCGCATATTTGTACTCATTACTACTTATTACTGTTCGTTACTGCTCATTACTGTTTATTACTGTTCACTACTGTTCACCATCTGTCGTTAAGTTTAGAGCGCGCGTGCCAGCTGGTGCCCTTAATTATAGGTTAAGTATAGATATAGGGCGACGCACTCTGCTGCCCCATTGTAACCCGAAGTTCAATATATGATTGGTTAGTTAAGGGAACTATTGTTTTGTTTCGACTTGTGCATGTTCTGTTACAGATAGACGCCCCCTTCATTGTACTGAATATTGTACGACGGAACGAGGAAGCTTTGAGCGTGCAGGTGGGTGAGACAGCTGCGTAGTCGCGGTCGGATTGACACCTAATTACAATCCTTGCATAAGGCAATCCCGAAATTGTTATTTGACCTTGCAACTCTTGAGTAATCCTATTGGCAGAGTATTTTGCATGCTTTGCTCCCGTCTAACCGTCCAGGCCCGGTTAGCCGGGTTAAGACAGGCTTGGTGGCGCCCTCATGATTTCGACATACCCTGTATATATTATGCCACCACACGTTTGCTCAGAACGTATCGTGTGACTCACGCCCGACTCCCTGAGCGTCCCAGCCGTGGCCTTTTAGCCTATTTCGAACCGATTTCAGGGCAAGTGTGCCAGTTTTTCAGGACTGATTCCGTGGTGCGATGCTCACCTTGGGTGGGTGTCGTAAAGTTCTTTTAATACCGTAACAGGACGTCTGGGACGTTAGGGACATATGGGACATCTGGGACGTTTGGGTCGTTAGGGACATATAGGGCATCTAGGACGTCTGTGACGTTAAGGGCGTATGGGACATCATGGCCGTCTGGGACGTTAGAAACATATGGGACATCTAGGACGTCTGGGACGTTAGGGGCATATGGGACATCCGTGACGTCTGGGACGCTAGGGACATATGGGACACCTAAGACGTCTGTGACGTTTGGGACGTTAGGGACATATGGGACATCTAGAACGCCTGGGACGTTAGGGACATATGCGAAATCTGGGACGTTAGGGGACATATGAGACATCTGAAATGTTAGGGACATATAGGACATCTAGAATGTCTGGGACGTTAGGGACATATGGGACTTCTAAGACGTCTGGGACGTTAAAGACATATGGGACATTTAGGACGTCTGGGAAGTAAGGGACATCATGGACGTCTGGGACGTTAGGGACATATGGGAAATCTAGGACGTCTGGGACGTTAGGGACATATGGGACATATTGGACATCTATGACGTCTGAGACGTTAGGGACATATGGGGCATCTGGGAAGTTAGGGACATATAGGACATCTGGGACGTCTGGGACGTTAGGGACAAATGGAACGTATGGGACATCTGGAACGTCTGGGTCGTTAGAAACATATGGGACATCTAGGGCGTCTGTTACGTTAGGGGCAAATGGAAGATATGGGACATTTGGGACGCTAGGGACATATGGGACATCTAGGACGTCTCGGACGTCTGGGACGCTAGGGATATGTGGGACATCTAGGACGTCTGGGACGTTAGGGACCTGTGGGACATTTAGGACGTCTGGGACGTTAGGAACATGTAGGATATATAGGACATCTGGGACGTCTGGGATGTTACGGACAAATGGGATATCTGGGACGTCTGGGACGTTAGGGATATATGGGACATCTAGGATGTCTGGGACGTTAGGGACATATGGTACATCTAGGACGTCTGGGACCTCTGGGACGTTTGGGACGTTAGGTACATATGGGACATCTAGGATGTCTGGGACGTTAGGGACATATTGGACATCTAGGACGTCTGGGACGTTAGGGACATATGGTACATCTAGGACGTCTAAAACGTTAGGGACATATGGGACACCTAGGACGTTAGGGGCAAATGGAAGATATGGGACATTTGGGACGCTAGGGACATATGGGACATCTACGACGTCTCGGACGTCTGGGACGCTAGGGATATGTGGGACATCTAGGACGTCTGGGACGTTAGGGACCTGTGGGACATTTAGGACGTCTGGGACGTTAGGAACATGTAGGATATATAGGACATCTGGGACGTCTGGGATGTTACGGACAAATGGGATATCTGGGACGTCTGGGACGTTAGGGATATATGGGACATCTAGGATGTCTGGGACGTTAGGGGCATATGGGACATCCGTGACGTCTGGGACGCTAGGGACATATGGGACACCTAAGACGTCTGTGACGTTTGGGACGTTAGGGACATATGGGACATCTAGAACGCCTGGGACGTTAGGGACATATGCGAAATCTGGGACGTTAGGGACATATGAGACATCTGAAATGTTAGGGACATATAGGACATCTAGAATGTCTGGGACGTTAGGGACATATGGGACTTCTAAGACGTCTGGGACGTTAAAGACATATGGGACATTTAGGACGTCTGGGAAGTAAGGGACATCATGGACGTCTGGGACGTTAGGGACATATGGGAAATCTAGGACGTCTGGGACGTTAGGGACATATGGGACATATTGGACATCTATGACGTCTGAGACGTTAGGGACATATGGGGCATCTGGGAAGTTAGGGACATATAGGACATCTGGGACGTCTGGGACGTTAGGGACAAATGGAACGTATGGGACATCTGGAACGTCTGGGTCGTTAGAAACATATGGGACATCTAGGGCGTCTGTTACGTTAGGGGCAAATGGAAGATATGGGACATTTGGGACGCTAGGGACATATGGGACATCTAGGACGTCTCGGACGTCTGGGACGCTAGGGATATGTGGGACATCTAGGACGTCTGGGACGTTAGGGACCTGTGGGACATTTAGGACGTCTGGGACGTTAGGAACATGTAGGATATATAGGACATCTGGGACGTCTGGGATGTTACGGACAAATGGGATATCTGGGACGTCTGGGACGTTAGGGATATATGGGACATCTAGGATGTCTGGGACGTTAGGGACATATGGTACATCTAGGACGTCTGGGACCTCTGGGACGTTTGGGACGTTAGGGACATATGGGACATCTAGGATGTCTGGGACGTTAGGGACATATTGGACATCTAGGACGTCTGGGACGTTAGGGACATATGGTACATCTAGGACGTCTAAAACGTTAGGGACATATGGGACACCTAGGACGTCTGGGACGTTTGGGACATATGGGACATCTGGGAGGTCTGGGACGTTAGGGACATATATGACATCTAGTACGTCTGGGACGTCTGGGACGTTAGGGACATATGGGACATCTGGGACGTTTGGGTCGTTAAGGACATATAGGGTATCTAGGACGTCTGTGACGTTAAGGGCATATGGGACATCATGACCGTCTGGGACGTTAGAAACATATGGGACATATAGGACGTCTGTAACGTTAGGGACATATGGGACATCTAAAACGCCTGGGACGTCTGGGACGTTTGGGACATACGGGACAACTGGGACGTCTCGAACGGAAGAGACATATGGGACATCTAGGACGTCTGGGACGTCTGGAGCGTTAGGGAAATATGGGACATCTAGGAGTCCTGGGACGTTAGGGACATATGGGACGTCTGGGACGTCTGGGACGTTAGGGACATATGGGACATCTGGGACGCCTGGGACGTTAAGAACATATGGGACATCTGGGACGTCTGGGACGTTAGAGACATATAGGACATCTAGCACGTCTGGGACGTTAGCGACATATGGGACATCTAAGACATCTGAGACGTCTGCGACGTTTGGGAAGTCTGGGACATCTGGGACGTCAGGGACGTCTGAGAGGTTAGGGACATATGAGACATCTGGGACGTCTGGGACGTTAGGGACATATGGAACATCTGGGACGTCTGGGACGTTAGGGACATATCGGACAAATGAGGCATCCGAGACGTATGGGACGTTAGGGACATATGGGACATCTGGAACGTCTGGGACGTTAGGGACATATGGGACATCTAGGACGTCTGGGACGTCTGGGACGTTAGGGACATATGGGGCATCTAGGACGTCCGAGACGTCTGGGACGTTAGGGACATATGGGACATCTGGAACGCCTGGGACGTTAGAGTCATATGGAGCATCTAGGACGTCTGGGACGTCTGGGACGTTAGGGACATATGCGACATCTAGGACGTCTGGGACGTTAGGGACATATGGGACTTCTAGATTATCTGGGACGTAAGGGACATCAAAGACGTCTGGGACGTCTGCGACGTTAGGGACATATGAGACCTCTGGAACGTTAGGGACATATAGGACATCTATAACGTCTGGGACGTTAGGGCCATATGGGACATATAAGACGTCTGAGAAGTCTGGGACGTTAGGGACATATGAGACATCTAGGACGTCTGGGACGTTAGGGACATATGGGACTTCTAGGACGTCTGGGACCTTAAAGACATATGGGACATTTAGGACGTCTGGGACGTAAGGGACATCAAGGACGTCTCGGACGTCTGGGACGTTAGGGACATATGGTACATCTAGGACGTCTAAAACGTTAGGGACATATGGGACACCTAGGACGTCTGGGACGTTTGGGACATATGGGACATCTGGGAGGTCTGGGACGTTAGGGACATATGGGACTTCTAGGACGTCTGGGACCTTAAAGACATATGGGACATTTAGGACGTCTGGGACGTAAGGGACATCAAGGACGTCTCGGACGTCTGGGACGTTAGGGACATATGGGACATCTAGGACGTC
>CALNHX010006604.1:0-60213 GCA_940337035.1 Agriotes lineatus
TAATTTAACTGTATCGCAAATTTCGATATTTTTTCCAGTGTAACCCATCTCGTATAGAAATAGTCTTGCAAGTGTATGTACGTACATTATTTCAATTACATTGAATATTAGCTGTGACGTCTACTAGTGCTGAAAGTCTTTAAAAATCGAAATTAATAAAAATATGTTTATGCAGCACGAGCCAAGTTGGATTAAGCGTTTGCGGCGTAATATCAAACATGCAGACTAACAAACAGTGTTACCTAATTTGGAACAAATATTTGATAAGTTTCTACTGAAAAGGTGGAGACGTTTTGATGTTTCACTGTCATTATGAAGATTTATAAGGTAAAATCTGTAATTAGTTTGCGGCCTCCTGATCCTTAGCTACGCCACTGTTCTGGGTGTCCCTACACGATTTTCTAGCCTGCAGCTGTACTGCGCATCCCTGCGCGCACCACAAGAAACGGCATTTCCATAGGAGGGGGAACAACCGGCAGAAGGGGAGAGTCGCCCGCGGAGGGGGAACGTGATTGTGCGGTAGTCCACATCTCATGTGATGCCAATCAACAAAGGAAAAAACGAGCCCGAAAAGGCCCCTGTTAACGCGGAAAGTGCCCGGAGTTTTTGATGAAAAAAGGTTCAAACAGTTAAATGTGGCCCAGCGTAGGGCGTGTGTGCGGCTACGTCACGCGCGCATTTGTTTAGACGCGCAGCGCCCATTGGTCGATACAGCTACGGCACACACGTGATGTGGCGGCTGTGAAGCGTGTGCGACAGCGGCGAAGGGCGAACGAGGCGCACGGGGTGGTGTCCAGGTGCAGATATCCACGGTGTGGACGCGGCCCACGCGACACGGACGCAGTGCGGCCCCATGGACGACGCCGCCTGAGCTCGAATGACAAGTGACAAGTGAAGGCGGCCCGACCGCAGCCCCCCTCGACCGATACCTGCTTCTTGCTCTCCTTGCAGGTACGAACACCTAGTAAGCGCAACAAAAAACAGAAACAAAAGCTGTCACGTTATGCTGCACGCGTTTGTTTCCCAGCCCCCTGCGCCCGAGCGGGAGGAAACCAGATTTTTGCCGGTTTTCATCTGTTTTCGCAATAACGGCCACTGCTGGTAGCAAAACGGGGCCACCAGAAGCTGGTACACAAAGGTGTCCGTTATGGCCACGTTATCCTGGCGAATTTAGCTCATATTGACGTACAGCGTTGCCGCCGCTTGGTACGCCATCCACACATCGCGGTAGCTTTGCACGCGCTTGCTTCTGTTTTTGCAAGGATGTGGAATGCCAAAACAACTTTTACTCAGTTTCTTCGTAAAGGCCTGTTTTATTTAGAATTTTTTCATTGATTTATTGCTGGCTTATTAGTTAATGTTATGCAAATAAGCGCAACAGATTTAAATAGTTATTGCAAAAATGTTTTTCATTTGTTTTCCAAGACATACTAAGATTTGTTTTGTGCTATATGGTTGGAATTAGAATAATAAATGATCGTGGAGGCAGGTTTAAACTTGTTTTTCGTTTTTGAGGCTGAAATTTGCATAGGCCATTTAAACGGTTATTGCAAAAATTCTTTTGAGTTGTCCGAGACCTACCGCTATATTTCCTTGCGCGCTTTGAGTAGAAATGGCAAAACAAATGATTGAGCCGACGTGTTTGCGCTGGTTTTCGGGTTTTGAGGCTGAAATTTCCATGGGCCATATGGAGTGACAAATTTTGTTTATTGTTTTATTAATAAAGCGTGTAGCGAAGCGACAACGCCGCTCGCGTACGGTCAATGTAGCAAGGTGTCTGGTGCACGCGGGTCGTCGCATGCAAAATTGGCCCCTAGCGACTCCGTGCGAAGGTCGACGCGCCTCCACCGCGTGAGGAGCTGCACGGCGACGGCGATCGAGGAGGCCCGACCGAAGCACGTGCTCGAGGTAAACGTACTCCGTGCCACGTGGAGGGGCGTCGGTTGCCATAATACTATTTGCGTTATTATTTTTTGCTCGGGGACGGTTGCGAAATGTTGGACCGCAGTTGCAAGTGCTGCAAGCCGTCGCGAACCCTCCTTCGTGCGGATTAGTGGCCGTGACCCGTATGGACATGCTGCGGCTTGCTCTCACTTCCCCAAAGAGGAAGCTAACGCGTGACCCTGGTTTTTCTAGGTCGGCTTCCGGCTCGGAGGAGACGATGAGTTTGGACACCCTCCTCGAGGCGGCCCGCTACCTGGAGCTGCAGGAGTTGAAGGAGCAGCAGCAGAGGCAGGCTCTGACCCCCGTTCCGGCTCACCCGCAGCCCGCTCTTCCGCCGCAGACGCAACCCACAGCAATTATTAAACCTAAACAAGGTCAGTTCTGTTTTTCTATTTTATCCGAGTTTGCGACGAATATGTAGGATTGCGTCGAAAATGTTTACAAAACAGTAATTAATTCTTATCAGTTTTAATTGACACCGTTATCAATGAGTGGGCTACGTGTGATTTGTCGCTACACCTGTCAGTTTCAATTGTCTTCATCGCTTCCAAAAATTGGCAAATTTGATTGTACTACATTTTTTTGAAACCCGTTATAATATGCTAATTAGAAAGTACTCGACGCGAACTCCGTGATTCACGTGTTTCATCATCTTTATTTTAAAATTTGACCTTAATGCGGCCCTGGCGAAATGTTGCAAATCTAATAAGTAAGCCGTCATTTGTTTTTAAGGGATTGTAACCTAACTTCACTTTTCTTTCCAACGCCGCACAGTGGTTTAAAATACAATAATTTTTGGTCAAAAACGAAAAATATTGAACTTACGTGCTTAGAAAGTACTGTGGAGATAGTTTGTGCTTCTTTCTAGCAATAATCGCTGAAAAATCAAGGGTGTTTCTAAAAGGTCGGCCACAACTTTGTGTGCATGTAGTACTACGTGTTACTATGAAAACGCTTACCAAGATACAGGGGAAATTTCATTTTTTTAAAACTATTGATTTTCTTTAAATGGGCAAGGGGAAAGTTAATGAGTACTACTCAAAACTAGGCACCTTTGCTTATTACTCATACTTTAATGTGACATTCCAGTGGCGTGGACACCGAACCAGGTATTTTCAAAAACATTTCATAATTCTGATTAGATCTTTTAATCTATATTCATTTTGTCATTAAAAAGCGCTCTGGCAAAAATTTGGTTGAATTGGCAGTATTTTTGTAATTGCAGACTTACAAATCCACTGCGCTTACAAAGAGCAAACTGATCAACCACAAAAATCAAAGTGTGCTTATCCTACTGTTACTGTCCTTTGTTTCATCATACTTAACCCTCCAGTAGGTGGACAGATTAGAGATTACGATAGTAATCCAGCATTGGTGTTTCGATTGCTACCTCTCTACAATTTAGTTCCTAAAAGACTTCAATTAACAAGTTCCATTATTTACATCTAAAATCAAGATTTCTAATATTTACACATGGATATGTTTTTTTAATTGAGAAGTTAAAGCGAACTCTTAAGTTTTGTAACTCAAGGGTTAACAAATATAAAACGGAATTGGGTAGACAGGAAATAATTTACACTTTTGGTTTTGATGGTTAGTGATACACATTTTTATTAAAAATTACTTAACTTAATTAACACAAAATAGAAACAAATAAGACGGTTGTGAAATGTACTAGAAGGGAGATATTGCTAATTCACAGCACATAACGTTCGATATTTATGTCTGTTAATTTTTATGTAATCACCCCCTCTATTGATACAGATAGTGGTAACCAATAAAAGCCAAATATAATTAGTGATGCGGGTTGGGTAAATACTAGTAGTGATGCAACCAAATAAAAAACCATTAGTTAAAAAAACTGTTTAAAAAAAACGAAGCGGTGTGGTTTTTTTTTTAAATGCGTGTTTTTTCAGAATTAAAGTGTAGTGAATAACAAGTAATATTCTTTGGAAAAACAAAAAACAGATATTTTTAAGTGAAAATAATACATTTCATAGGTAAAGTGAATTATAGAATTTATAACAAAAAAAAAAAATTTCTAAAGAAATTAATGCATTACATTTTATAGCCAAAGTGGATATAGAATTTATAATAACGCAGAAATAACTCGCTAACAGACATGGCTGACTCCTCAATTGACTCGGAGTCGGTATCCATGCAGTTTACCCATGTCACTGCTGATGACTCTGATGAATTGCTAACGTAACTTGATTCGTCGATCATAGAGTAATACGTAATACGAGTAAGCAGTAGGTATAAAATGTTACTTTTGTTTATTAAACATTTGTCTAGTCTGTACTGTAGTCTTCTTGAACTTTAAAGAGCATGTAAAATCAAAATAGGTTTAAATTTTGTCGTTTGCTTACTCGTCGCCAACCATACCTACCAAAACGTGCTGCCAATTACAAAAATGCAAAAAACAAAAAAACCGGCTTTTCAGGTGTTTTTAGGTTTTCTACGATTTAAAAAAACGCGTTTTTTTACATCACTAGTAAATACCCAGTGGGTAGGGTATTTATAAACGGGTATTTACCTCTGCCTCGGGTAAATACCTAAAAACTGGGTATTTATCAAATTTCTAATATTTTAATGCTAAGTTAACTTTTTACTCACCTAATAGTGCCATTTTAACAAAATAAACTACTGTATTCTGAATCAAGATAGAGTAAAATCTACAACCCAAGTTACAAATATTAACAGTACTTTCTACCTCTATGATTCTTGCCGTGAGGTAGATACATATAATAAAAACCGTTTCAAAAATTAAATTTTTTAAATATTCTGTAAAATCAAAGTGCATCATGAATGCCAAAAGATGGAGAACCTCATTTTCATTTTATATAGGGTGACTCACAAGTATTTTCATTAAATTAAATGGGTGTATAATGACCTCAGTAAAAGTACATTGCACTAAAAATAAACTGCTGTCGAAAAAATGCATTAGGGGTTCTGCACTTGATATATTACAAATGTACAAATGTAATGTAATATAAGTGTAATATTACATTCCTAAAAATATATTACAAAACACATGTAATATTTAAAATTGTACTTGTTTGCGTAGCAGCACTTTTCCGGCACTTTAGACACGGTGTGGCAGTGGATTATTACATATATTTATTACTTCTATATTGCTAGCGCCTATGAGTGGGGAGGTCATAGCGTAAGTGAGACAGACAGTCAACTCTTCTACGGACTTGGTGAGCTATGCGCAAGAAGAGTTGGTTGTCTGTATGACTTACGCTATGACCACCCCACTCATAAGCGCTAGCAATATAGAAGTAATAAATATATGTAATAATCCACTGCCACACCGTGTCTAAAGTGCCGGTAAAGTGCTGCTACACAAACAAGTACAATTTTAAATATTACATGTTTTAGCAGTATGAGTAGTGGTACTACTTCCACGGAGAGTGAAATAATAATTTATGACGAAGGTGAAGATGATGTGGACTTGGAGTCAGGTGAATCAGTTGAGGACGATACTGATGAGAATGAGACTAATAAGAGTGATTTAATTAATTAAGGAATTTAATTGATATTTAGCAATCTTCAGGATTTGTTGTGTCCCTCATTTGCCCTTTGGTAGTATTAGTTATTAGTGAGCAGATACTATGTAGTACGAGTATTAACCATTAAATTAGTACGTAAGGTAGTTGGTAACTTATACCACACATTTATTAAACGTTTATAATTTATAAATAAACATTCTTAGAAACTACTCGTGAGTTGTTATAAATTACATTTATATTACATTAATTTGTAATATTACATTTATATTACATTAATTTGTAATATTACATGAAATATTACAGTGTAATGTAACATAAAATAAATTACATCTAATTTTCGAACCCTAATTTAGGGGTCTGGTGCAAACTGGTGCAAAACTTCTTAGAATCACTGGCTAATTCAAATGAGAGTACATGTACCAAATGCGTTTGAAATACCCAAACAACTGCTTTTTGCTCTGTATTTTATCAAAAATCGGTCCTATTGCAACTACCTGTGCGGACGCAAGTTCATGGAAATTCCTTCCGGTGACCCATCAATCAGTTTAACCAATTAAATGTTTTAATTTTTTGTGGGATTATTATTAATTTTTTATGTATAGTTTATTACGCAAAGTTGTTCCGTTTGATGTACAGTCGTGTTCAAAAATGTGTTGTCCAGAGATAGTTGTAAGTTTATTGGTGGTTGTGTTTTTACTTAACAAAGACTCACACTGTATCATTAACTAGGTAGACCTAGACGTATACCTTAAAAATATTTGTATATACAAAACTTTTTTGAACTTTGTTATTAATTCATACCCACAAAGCACAAATGCTGTACAACACTTTAATGAACACAGACTGTACAGGATGTTTGCTCAAATTTTGACAGCTTCTAGCGACTTTATTATTCCAGATAGAAAAAAAAGTGTTCAGATAAAAATTGTAGGGTATCATCCAAAGTCCAAACCGTCCGAATTTGCTACTTAAAGAAACAATTGAGCATCACGGGCGAACTTTTTGACTTATTGTATACTTTTTTTTAATGTTTAAAGTTATCAAATGACATTACTGGCGGCATGGAACATTTAGTTGTCAATTCGTTGTTAAAGTTGTTTTTGGTATTAAAATGGTTGATTATTTCAATGGTTACTGTGATTTATTTCATATAGTAAATTAGTAATATTTTTATTCTTTAATAGCGGATATTTCAACAATGGATGAAGTAATTATAGGCAACTTATATATTTTTGAAAAGAGAATTTTAAGCGCTATCCAATAAACACATAATATATAGGGTGTTCTATTAAAAAAAAGTATACAATAAGTCAAAAAGTTCGCCCGTGATGCTCAATTGTTTCTTTAAGTAGCAAATTCGGACGGTTTGGATGATACCCTACAATTTTTATCTGAAATTTTTTTTCTATCTAGAATAATAAAGTCGCTAGAAGCTGTCAAAATTTGAGCAAACATCCTGTACCGTAACTACCCTTAAAATTAATGACCATACTTATGAACCACCCTGTATGTATTTAATGTAAACCCTTTCGTCTAATGCTAATTTAAGATTAACGATAAATGTGAATTCTTAAATAGAAAAACAACGAAATAAATTTGAAAAAGACCTCGAGCGTGGTCGAAACGTTTAAATGAAAATTAAAATTTCAATCCGACTTATACAGAAACCATCAATTTTGTTATAATATTTACTTATGTAGGTACATATTAAGAAATAATCTTATTGAGGCACAGAAAATCACAGAATTATATAAAGAACATATATTTTGGGCTGTAGATGTTGTCAGTGCAGCTATTCTATTCTAAATTTTTATACAGGGTGCTGCAATAATGCCGCATTAACTAGATGGTACGTTGTTAAGAGATACTCCCTGAGTATGTTATATTTTTGATATTTTTTTTTAAATTTTGAATTTTAAAATTTCTAATGTTTCTGTTCGTTAATTGACAAAATTATTTACAAGTCTTTACATTCATACTATCTTTCAGTGGGTAATGTTTTTCTGTACTAATATTGATTATTAAAGAAATTAATAACCAAACTTTGGGCTTCTATATTTTCAGAAATATAATACAAAGATTTTTTCCTTATTTTTTTCATACTTAGGGAGTATCCCTTAAGAACGTACCATCCAGTTAATACGTCATTATTGCAGCACCCTGGAGCACCTGAACTTACCAATCAATCACAATTGGTTATATTAGTTTTATGGTATTTGTAAATCAGGCCATAAATACCCGTTTAAATACCCGTTTTGGGTATTTACCCGGGTAAATACCGCGGGTACTTATCCCTAAAAACAAATACCTGGGTACTTTACATCACTAGATATAATAATAAAATACAATTACACAAGTTTAGAATCGATCTTTTGCACCAATTGTGCGTCCAGTATATCTCAAGAAATTTATGTTGGCCCCAAAAAAAATTTTATATTGCAGCTTTTGGCATTTTTAAGAGCAACAAAAACAGAAAAAATATTAGCTACTACGAGTTTTAGAAAATATTTCATTTGAATTAATTACACCGCCTTCATGAAAAATTATATTGTTCATTCATCTTTAGTTTATTGTTTTCATTAGTTTCATTATTATTTAAAAATGGTTCATTGACAAAAAAATGAAATACTATATAATATGTTTTTAGGTAGTTTTAATGAAGACTGGTGTCTTCACCTACGTATATCTTGTTAGTAGGGATGTCGTACCCGGTCTAAAATCAAACCCGGGTACCCGAAAACGGTACCCGGGTACCCTCGGGTACCCGAAGATTTTACATTTTGCCTTATTATTTTATTTGAAATTGGTAGCAGCATCAACATCACACAGAGCATGTTTATGTTACTTCAACCCATACTGACGCGATTTAATGGTACTATTGAGGGGTTGAAATATTTCCGAGGAGCGGATTTATGGCCTTATATGAAACAAGAATCAACATTATGTGGTATGTTATTGCTGCATTGTTGTTTTTCTAGAGCTTATCCCTATTGTTTTTAAGTTTTTATTATCTTCTCCGAAAAGGGCTGACTTTCTGGACGTTAAATAATTTACTAGTCGGGTACCCGGGTCCTGAAAATATACCCGGGTTTACTATTACCCGGGTCGGCCCGGGTACCCGGGTACCCGCCGACATCCCTACTTGTTAGACTTTTAAAGTTTTTTATTTATTATTAACAAAATATAATAGTTATCATCAAACACTGTACAAATTTTAATTCCAATTACCAATATGGATTCATTTACTGAAGGCAAGTAAACGTGGATTACTATTGTGATTCATTCAAATACTGTTTTTATTACATTTTATAAAAGTACAGGGGAGAATTCTCGGAATAATATCTACTTTTGACACTGAAATAATGAGAAATATTGTCATTGTCATTTTAAAATTCAAACCTGCCTTTATGTAGGTGTGAAAACCTTTGCAAAACAAAATATAAAATCCCTAATACAAAGAATGTAGGCATATGCCAACTTCAAAAAAATTAAAATGTTTTTGTGTTTACTGAATGCCCTCCTATAAGTGTCAAGCTTGTTGCTACATGTCGGAAATCTCTTAAGCGCTATTTTACTTAAAATTAATAACATAGAATAGAACTGATCGCTGTCTAAGGGATACAGATAGTGTGAAGACATTTTGAAAGTTATTTTTACCAATTTTTTTACGATGATCATATTGCAACCGTTTTGGCAGCGTTGTCTTAAATCCACATTTCAGTGATTCGATTAATTTTGTGGATGAGGTAGGATTTAAGAGGGATAACAGCATGCATAAATCAAAACAAGTAGAGACACTCCAGCCAAATGTTCAAACCTGTCTTAAAGTGTTGGGGTTAGTGACTTGGGGGGGCCTTTTTAAGCTTGACCAGTACGTGGCAGAAGTTTTTTCTTGTCATACTTATAAATTATGTGATACAAGTTTGGTAGAACTGAGTAATTAAATTTACTAGTTTTTTATTTTTTTCAAAAAGCTTATTTTTCAGTTTTTCAATTATATTTTTTAAATTTATAAGTACAGTTTTCTTCCTAATAACAATACGGAATGGAAGTTTTTACAATCATGGGCTCTTGTAGTTCTGATGTTAAACAGATAATTGGTAGAGGTCGTAAGGAATTGCAAGCTTTTATTAATACAATTTCCTCTTGTTTAGGCGTAATAACTGGGACAGCCCCTGATTTTAGTTTTTTCCCCCTTTGGCATATACTTTAATAAGTCTGCTTGAAGGACTAAAATGTATTAAATACATTTGCCAAGTTTTTCCAGTGAAAGGATGATCACAGCCACAAAATTAAATTCACTGCTGACGAAGAAATTCATTTTTGGAAAAGAGATTTAAACTTCTCCCATTTGTCTCATTGCATTTTTAGATACTGGAACGACCAACCGTCACACCAGTTACAGTCATCATAATTTTATTGACAATTATGCATTTGAAGTTTGAAACTGCCGCTTATCATATGACGTCACAAGTTCCTCTTGCGAGCAAGGCAACCTCCTGTACGAATTACTCAGTTCTTCCAACTCCCAGGAGATCGTTCAAGGTTATTCACATTGGCACTTCTGGCATCAAAGGAACCGACAGTGAGTGTCGTGACTTGTTGAGTTTTGTATGCCTTAATATTGTGAATTTTCACAACACACATGGGTCGAAAACGGGCACCACCAGCAATTCTGTTTGAATGTTTGGGCTGGAATCATTGGAGCGTTACTGATAGCCATTTGTTCTCCCAAGAATATTTGGATTTTTGCAAACATTGCCTATTTTGCTAGAGGATATTCCACTGCAGAGGAGGCAAGAAATGTGGTTCATGCACAATGGCGCCCCTGCGCGTTTTAGTAATCAAATGAGACATCATGTGGGAAATGCTGGATAGCTCGTGGCGGACCCAATGTTTGACCTGCACGATCACCTAATCTTAATCCAATTTGGTGACATTTGAAATCCATGGTGTATTCAATACCGATAAATAATGTGGTAAAGTTGGAGGAAAGGGCAAGGCAGGGTTGTACAGCAAGAATAATAGTCTTGAGTAATACTTTTTCCCAGCCTGCTCAGAGAAAATCAATTCAGAGTAAAAATTTGTACCTCGGTAACCATTTGGTTCAGGATACACGTTCATATAGACTTTCTGTCTTATTTTTACACATACTACAGGCACACGAAGCCGTGATCTACCTTTTAGATACACTCTGTAGATCTAAGTACCTGTTGATCAAGTTCATTATGCAAAAATACATCTTCGTAGTTATTAGCAGAATGTGTATCAAGTTTTTAGTATTCTAGAAAGTGATAATGTAAAAGCAAGTAAATTAGAAGATCAAGTGCATCTAAAGCTGCCTGATTTGATGAAAAAAAACCGGGATGGTTTTTTACAGACTTTCATATTGCACGAAAATTACAAAGTAGTAGAAACATAACGAGGCATAAGTTTGTTACACGAGATGGTATCTTTAAATTCTGTGCAACTGCTTCACTGAAAAAGGATTTTATTAGAAACTGGGCAGTCTGTTATTCGGTTGTCTATTTTTTCTAAACCGTGCAGATTCCTGAAAAACAAAACTGTTCGGTTGTAAACCGGACACCTGGCAACCGTACGTGCATCTCATACGATTTGAAGTAAATTAGGAAATATTTCATAGCCATACTAGATGAAAATAATTTTTGATCACACTTTAATCTAGGAACATGAATATACAGCCTGTTCAAAATTAAGTGTGCACTATTGCTATCTGGGTTGCTATTATAGCTACGAAGTTGGTTAAATGAGTAAAATAGTAGCATCTTTCGTGCCGATTAAAATGGCGCAAACAAAAAACAATTGAGCGTCGGGCTTTTGACATATGTCAAAAAATTCAGTTTTTTTAATGGAACCCCCTGTATATTTTGACGTCAATCGATAGCCAATCTTCATCTGAACAAAAAACTTCTTATACCCCACTATCCTAAAGTTAATAACAATGGAGATATACGCCTGTTCAAAATTAAATGTGCACTATTGCTAACTTGTTTATTATGGGAGCTACAACGTCGGTTAACTGGGCGAAGTAGTAGTATTTTTTACGTGAATTACGGAGGTAATTATAAAAAACAATTGAACATTGTATTTTTGAGATATTTAGCAAAACGTTTTTTTTTTATTGGAACACCCTACTTATACATTTTAACATATTTTGAAATAAAATTCTAGTAACTCATTTAAACTTGTTTGTAGAGAATGTAATGTTATTTCAGAATATATTAAAATGTATAGGGCAGGGGTGGCGAACCTTTATTCATCTACGTGCCATTTTTTCTAAAGAAATGTTTAATGAGGCCATGACGTGCCATCAAACAATCTTGACTGGGTGATTAATGGGGAAAAAATTAAACTAAATACTATCAACTTAAAACTCTTTATTTGCAACCAAAAATACACATTTTGTACAGCAATAGTAACGTTATGTTTATTTAAATGAAAAAAAAAATGGTGCCACTTCTGCTGTTGTAAATTAGATACTAAATAACTTATATTAGCTTCATACTTTGTTACTTTTAGCAGAATGCAATCTGAACTGGAGTCATCTGACAGACGGCTTCTAAGCGAGTTTTTAATGTTATTCATTTCTGAAAATTAATATAGTTTATGGAGATAAATTATGTCAATAAAATTTTGAAAATATGTGTTATATTATTAATGCATGATTTTCACTATTGGAATATTAAAAAATCAATAGGTAACATGTTTAATATTTTGAAACTTTTAAAAATTACAAGACGTTTTGCAACTTATGGTTGCATCATCAGTTGTTATTAAAAATATGTAGTTTAAAAATTGGGTTTACATTTATAAAGATATTATATAGTTGAAATTTGACATTGTGTTGAATTCATTACGACCTTTTTCTAATTATGAAGTTTTCATTTTGGTTTTTAAGTTAAAACTGAAAATTTTTATATGGGTAACATGTTGATTAATTTAATTTATTTTCGATCATTTATTAAAATAAATTAAATTAATCAACATGTTACCCACATAAAATTTTTAAATTTTAACATAAAAACCAAAACAAAAACTTCATAATTAGAAAAAAGTCTTAATTAATTCAACACAATGTCAAATTTCAACTATATAATATCGTTATAAATGTAAACCCAATTTTTAAAAAATGATGCAACCATAAGTTGCGAAACGTTTTGTGCTTTTAAAAGTTTTAAAATATTAAACATGTTACGACTTATTGATTTTTTATTATTCCGATAGTGAAAATCTTGCATCAATAATATCTCATATTTTCAAAATTTTATTGACATAATTTATCTCCATAAACTGTAATGTTAAATTTCTAAATGTCAATTTTCACAACTTAATTTCTGAAAATAATGACTCGCAGGCAGAGGTAGATGAAAATATTGTTAAGATAGCAAAGGCCAGCTTCTTCAGACAGCTAAATGTGTCTGGAATTGAATTCCACGTTTCCATAAATTTGATATTGGCATTTTTACTCATATTACCTGATACAGATAGTCTTTCTATTTCATGAAATTCCAACTCTTTCCTTGTTTCGATAAATTTTTGAATCCATATTGAACTAGACTGGAAATCAGTGAGCTGCATTTCAATTTCTTCAATTTCCAACCAATCAAATTTGGCCAAGTTCAGTTTATCAAGTGAAGTCACATCAGGATACATAATAAACTTGAGTGTTTCTGATAATTCTTTGAACTAAGAAAATCTCGATAAAAATTCTTTGATTGAAGAATTAATTGCCAAATTGGTCTGGTTTTTCGTGTAAATCCAAATCTCTGGTGATTTTTTCAAGTTCAGGAAATACTTGTAGTTTTTGGTAACAATATCGTTACTGAAAACTTGCAGTTCAGACTCGAAAGCACGAATGAGATCTATCATAACAATAATTGTTTTATTTGCGCCTTGAAGCTTCATGTTCTATTCATTGTTAAATATAAATTGTTTCGATTAGGTACCTACATTCCTTAACTAATGCCGTGTCCAAATTATTTTGTCGCGTGCCATCAATGGCACGCGTGCCATTGGTTCGCCACCCCTGGTATAGGGTGTTCCAATGAAACAAAAGTTTTGCTAAATATCTCAAAAATGCGATGTTCAATTGTTTTTTAATAATTACCTCCGTAATTCACGTAAAAAATACTACTACTTCGCCCATTTAACCAACGTTGTAGCTCCCATAATAAACAAGTTAGCAATAGTGCACATTTAATTTTGAACAGGCGTATATCTCCATTGTTATTAACTTTAGGATAGTAGGGTACTAGAAGTTTTTTGTTCAGAAGAAGATTGGCTATCGATTGACGTCAAAATATAGAGGGGGTATAATAGCAACCGAGAATTTCAATGGTGCACACTTAATTTTGAACAGGCTGTATACTTCATTTATTTCATGTCTTACTAGTACGTTATGTTTATTAATAAGTCGAATATATTCCTTTCACGTTTTTTTGGCATAATATGAGGCTGTGGAAATTTGGCATTTAAGTTGGCAGTCAAGCTGTCTGTTTAATTAGGTTATGTTTTTCTAAGTTTGAGGTTATACATTGCGTCAATGTCGAGTGCATTTTTGTCAGTTTTACTAGTTTGCAATAGAAACATTTTTTTACTTACTTAATCCGGTCCTCTTGTACCTATTGGTGTCGAGGGTTGTTGTCATTGTCGTTTGGTGGGTTGGGCGTCTTCTGGTGGAAATTCCTCCAGGTTTTCCTGTCTTGTGTTAGTCCGGTCGCTTCCCTCCATTGTTTTCTTCTTTCATTTAGAATTTTGTCTACCGTATCATTCCATTTTGTTCTGGGTCTTCACCTAGGTCTCGATGCTTGTATCCTGCAGTTCCATATTATTTTGGTGATGTTGTATTCGCCCAATCTGTTTAGATGGCCGAACCATCGGAGTTTATTTCCCTCTATAACGTACTTTATTGATCTAATTCCCAGGTCCTGTCTTATTTTTTCGTTTCTGGGTCTGTCTATTTTGGTTACTCCTCTTATTTTGCGCAGGAATTTCATCTCTACTGCTTGTAGTCGTTTGCTTTGTCCTTCGTTTAAGGTCCATGTTTCGCTCCCGTACGTGAGGGTGGGGACGTATACTGCTTTGTAAACTCTGGATTTAACGTCTTGGGATATTTCTTTTTTGTTTTATAAGACCATTGTAGATTGCCCCATATAGTCTGTTTGCCTTTTTTATTCTGTTGTTTAGTTCTTCTTCCATCGTGCCGTTTTTGCTAATTATGGATCTTAGGTATACAAAACTTTCTACTTGTTCCAGTTTTTTGTGCCTTAGTTCCACTGTAATGCTTTCGTGCTGTCTTGCAATTACCATTGTTTTTGTTTTTTCTAAATTTATCTCCATATTCCTTTCTCTCAACGCCTCATCCCATATTTTTAGATTTTGTTGTAGGGTCTCCTTGTTGTTTGCCACTATCAGCATGTCATCAGCGTATGCCATTTCGGATATGTTAACTGGTTTCAATTTATAGAAAATTTTCACTCATTTTAATCTAATTTATTTATTTATAAAGTTTATGGGAAACCCCATTTTAACAGTTAACAAATACAACAGAAATATTACATTTTATGATATAATTTAACACAAGCCTTGCCCAAAGCAGGAATAACCCGATGAATCCCCCAATTTGATAATTTTTAGCAGACTGGATCAAACAATACCATCTCATTTTAAAGTCGTGTATGGTCGCGGGAAATTCAGCAACACGGTAAATATGTTCGCATGTCAGGCACTTCAGTGACGCAAAATTGTGTCACGTAGAACAGTGCATCCAACATTCAAAAAATAAATCATGGCCTCCTCATTTGCCAAAACAACGTGAACGGAATATATAGGGCAGGCACATTACGGGGTACATAATGCCCTGGGGGTCATTATGAGTTACAAGCATCAAATTTCTGACCTATCACGTACGTACCTTGATGCTTTGATGCATACACAGCAATAGCTGATCGTCCAATAAAAGCTTTGTGATCCATTATTTAGG
The DNA here is from genome assembly GCA_940337035.1 of Agriotes lineatus. Lineage (NCBI taxonomy): Eukaryota > Metazoa > Arthropoda > Insecta > Coleoptera > Elateridae > Agriotes > Agriotes lineatus. The sequence continues at coordinate 15,463 of CALNHX010006604.1, forward strand.
TTCTCAAGAAACACTACTAAGAAAAAATTCTGTATGCACTATGGGAATTACTTCGTGTTTATATCACTCGGGCGATTTCTTCGGCTTGTAAGCTTGTCACCGTCGGCCTGGCATAATAGTATATTATGTTATTAGGAGCAAAAGCTATATTTTATGTGCCGAGGCTGGACGGGTTATCTGCCGAGCTTGCGAGGCAGATAAGTACAGCCGAGCCACATAAAGATACTTTTGCTCCGAATAACATAAATATAGTATTTTTTCTTCAAACGTTTTTATAACAAATTATTTACAACTTTGTGAACAAAATTCGAAGAAAATTACTTGATCTTGTCAGCGGCAGATAATATTATCTGCCGCTGATGAGCGGCAGGTAAAGTCGTCAGCGGCAGATAATAACTTTATCTGCCGCTCGTCAGCGGCAGATAATATTATCTGCCGCTTGGCAATAAAGTGACAGTTTAGCATCATCAATCTAGCAGTATAATGCCATATTTTACTGCCGTTTGAAGAAAAACATCTTTATAATACCCTTGGTACATAAATAACAATTATATTAAAGAAAAACTGCTTCCGTTAATATATTAAAGCGTGTTTGTTTTGAGTGTTTAGGGCATTCCTCTTGGTATATCCGCAGTAGGCTTTTAGGATTTTGTTTTGTTGTTTTCTGTAATAATATCACAAGACTTCGTTAGTAATTCGAAAGTACTGTTCTGATGATAGAGTAAAATTAGTATTTTATAATTTTGTTCGAACAAAGGGAAAAGACACTGGTTAAGTATATAAAAAAGATGCTTGTATAAATACATCGATCTACAAATTTATACATAATTAAGTTCTACGTATTAATCTAACTATACCTACTACAAGAAACACAATGGAGAGTTTATTTCATAGATTATTTTACAGTTTTGTTTTAAATACATAATTTTGGTGATATCCTTAATTTTTTTCCACTAGTATATTTGAATATACGAAGGGAGTCGAGTGGTATTTGATTAGATTATATCAGTTTTTGTAGACATTGCCGGTTGTTCAGTATTATCTGTCAATTTCAGTTATTTTAGTTTTATTTCATTTAATTAAATAGGGAAAATGCCAAATTGAATATACCCCGTCGTCATAAAACAAAGTATACTGGTACAATATACCTGTGATTGGATAACATTTTTAAAACGAACAACGTTAATTGGATAATGTAATAGAAATTATATAATCAGTATACGACCTTTGAAGCGTTTTATCTCCTAGTTCCTCACAATACAGATATTCCGTTAATCTTTTCTGCCACAAAAAGGTGCTGCCTGTCTGGTAAATTCTTATGTATTCAAAATACAAATAAGCAATCATGTTTTGTAACGAATATTTTCCTGTAGACACATGATGGTGCATGTTTGGTCATCTCCTAATGGTCGAAATTGAAACTTTGCATGTAACTAATTTCACATATTTTTGTTAGGTAGAATTTAGTTTTTGTAAAAAGACCTTTGTTAAAGCTATGTGATTATTCAATTAAAAGTTTAGTATAAAATGAATTAATATTATTAAATGCAGTGCAGAACTTTTCATGTTTTTATAATGTTCCAATTTCTATCGTGGCTATAATGATATTTAAATATTCGCTTTCAGTGTAAGTATAGACCATTTTTCGCATTATCGCTCTTTCGCTTGGTAAAGTTTGTATGCATTGTCAATTTCAAGGATATGGAAAAGGCAACAAAGCAATTTTGCTCCAGAAATTCATCTAAAAATACACTTATTTGTATCCATGCACACAACACTTGCAAACATAGTGATCTTGAAGTGCCGTACACCAGATTAAAATGATCTTTTTTTAAAATATTGTTATAAAATTATATCAAACTACCACCTGAGTGGAAAATTTACTTAGAAAATTGTTCAAATCGAACAGTGAGCATTCACATGTCGAAAGAAGCTGAGGAATCCAGCAATAAAACCCTAAAAAGGTTCAAGAAAATTACACTCGCTAAACCAATCGCAAAACCCTTTCCAGAGATTTTTCGATTTTTGGCAGTATCCATTTTCCAGAGATCTAAAAGTAATTCGGAAGAACTGAATTCTTTCAACGAAATTATGCGTTATGTATACTTGGTTATTATTACTTTTATATAAATTCATGTTTTATTGTACATAAATAAATTACAAGGTTTCTCTTTTAAGGGACTTTGTTCTTAAAGACAACTTAAAATTCTAATTTATGCGATAGTTTTTAAAACAAATGTTTTTGATAAAAATCAATACACTTCGTACAGACATAGTTAGCTTTACTTTTACAGTATTAGCATTTCTTGCAAGTGGCAAGTGCTTTGACTAACGATATTTACCATTAAATCGTATATCATTGATTGGTGTTTGTAATGATTTGCCTCCTTCTTTGATCATCTTGAGCAGATTCGTTCATTCGCTGAATTGTAATTGGTGGCACAAGGAATGCCTTTACGATCTTTTTATTGTATCGGGCGTTGATTTAAATTTGAGGTTGTACTGTTGTAGTCGGCGCTGAAAAGTTCATTGTGAACACATCACAAAACGTACCTAACCCTACTTTTATAAACAGATTTAACAACAATAAAGCATTCATATGCAAACGTTTAAAACTAACTTGAAAACACTAAACTATCATTAAATGGTAATAACTTTACTGTAATTTATTGCAATAAAAAAAATAATTCATAACAAATTATCAAAATGTTCGCCGCCTTCACCCATGCACGGTCGAACTCTTCGCACAATCCCATTGCGTACATTTATTAACATATTCGAATTGTTATTAATTTATTTTTTTTTCAATATTCTACATCGCAGTTCATTTAGGTCATATAGTGGTTGCTGGGAAATAAAGTTCTTTAAATACGGCCACAGAAAGAAATCGCCTGGCGTGATGTCGCAGATCTGGCAGGATAAGGTATTGGTGTATTTCGACTAATAATCTGTCTGTCGAAAAATTCTCATCGTATTTAAGGTATCATGTGTTGTGTGCGCAGTGTCTTGTTGGAAAAAACCAAACCTGAGTTATCACCATGAAGCTTTTCGAAAAAGGGCCGTAAAAACTCCTCTCGATAGGTTTCTGCGGTCAAAGTGCCTGAAAAAAAATTTCGTTGATTTTTCAACTAATAAACACTTTTGTCTTACTTTTATCTTCAAACTGCCAACTAAACTTGTTGGGATAAATGGCGTACAGAGGTTCGAGGGGCATCTTCTATAACCTGTCTTACATTTTCATCAACACGACGGCCATTATCAAAATAGGATTCGATCATAAAAATTTTATGTTCTTGTAGCAAAACCATTTTAATTAAGGGGTTACATTACCAAACACAAATAACTGACTGGTAGAGATTATAGAATAGTCTATCTAGAGGAGCTAATATTTTGTAATGAGTAATGAAAGATTGTTTTAGTTAAAATTATTAACACAAACTGTACTGTACTTACGATGTTTCACTAACTGAATACACTAAATGACAACAAACGTAAAGCGACGGTTCAGTTGAAACAGCTAATGTGTTACGTTCACAATAAACTCTTCAGCAGCGACTTTGACGTTAAATTTAAAAGAACGCTCTTTACTACACAGATTTTCTCGTCCTGATCTGGGCTGTAAGTATAAAAGCCTCTTTCAGATTTCATGAATTTGCTTTTGTCATACAATCAACGTTTTTTAAGTTGTGTTGTCTTGAATTATTCCAGTATACAGTGGTCCTGTTGACAATCGATATGACAGTAATTTTTCTTAAAACCATTTTTGGATGATACAGGGTCACTTCAATAAGTGCAACTTGTTATATAACCCTTTTTCGAACGGTTATTACAATTAGTAAATTGGATATCTACCCTATTGCTTAGTTAACAGAAGTAGTATGGAGAATAATATATTAAACACTTACCTTGTTGCTTTTGAATTATTTTCAAAATTGAAATATCTCACTTATGAAAATATATGATTGAAATTATGTCACTTGACTATTATTATAATTACCCCGGCTAGTCAGTTTATTGAGCAAATAAGAATCTATCTTCCTCAGCTGAATGAGTAAAGGTTATAATAATGAATCTCTTTCTAATTGAATACTGACTTCTTTGTCAATCACACTCCTTAGTACTTTTAATAGAACCTTCTTTTAAGTTAGATTGTATTATTATGCTTGGTTTGACATTACAATCAATCAAAACTAAATGTAAAATTATTTAATCAAATTACTTTTTCCAAATTGAGGTTAAAATTAATTACAGATACCTAGACCAAAATGATATAATTTCTACTTATAATGGCCGAAAAGTCGAGTACCCGAATTAAAGCAAGTTTAGAAAACTTAATATTCTAAATTGCGCTCTAAACCGAAATTACAATGCCTTCCACTAATTTTGTCGTACCAAACTTGTTAATAAAAATACACTAACCTTCACGAAGACTTACTTGTACCTTGAGTGTATTTTCTATCAGCTCCTAACTGATTGGCAGTCGTCAAACACCTCCCTTGAGTTGTTGAAGACTCAAAATAGCTCGTTGTAGCTCTCGTACCTCTTAATACCTTGATAAACGGTAGTACAGCATGCCACAATCACTCTCACTTTCACTTACTGATGGTTTAAGTATCAATTACCACTTCAAATGGTTTCAAACAATCTTGAAATTATAATATGAATTGTGACCTTGGTCAAATTTGATTGTGAAGAAGGCTATCTTGCTGACGCTGAAATTGCATCAATACAAGTTTGTAGTTTATGAAATTCCTCACAACTTTTCGAAATACCTTTTTCTCGTGTGCTTAACAATTTGAAAGTTATTAGCCGAAAAAGCCAAGAAAATAAGGGTTAAAATAGAGTTTACGCAAATAAAAAATTACTCATGTTTTTTGTAGAACAACTAATTTGCATATAATTGATATATGAGTGTTTTTTTAACTCAGCCCCCCACCCACCCATTAACACCTGTATTATCATCATTCATTACTATCGCTTCATATAATATATACAGTTGTTTTTTTTTTATTTTGTCCCCTCCCCCCCTTGTAACAACTTTACTGTAAATTAACAATACAAAACCCAACAAACTATGTTTCGAAATCAGAACTAAACGCATCAGCTGGTTGTGTTATTATTTTTCAAACCACATTTTATTACAGAAGTTGTTCAAAATGACCTTGTTGCAGACGCATGTGACATCTTAGAACTGTCCTGGTGGAATTTCTGATTGCAGCAGACGTTAACAAATTATTTATAACCAAGAAAAATAGGAAAATATGTTGCATTGTAAAGAGAAATAATAAAAACTTAACCGAATGATAGGAATTTTAATTCTGATATCAAAAATACAGTTTGAGGCATTTCAATTCATAAAGGCAGGTACAGACTAGAGCATGAACATTAATGAGGCAGGCCACATGAGCAAGCAAGTGTGGACGTTGATCCGAGGAGTGGCAAACTGCCTCAGTCATAAGCTGTTGATTTATCAAATGGATTTCCACTCCCAACGACTGGAGCAACGTCGAACAATTGCTGTGCCATGCCACATGACAAGTCTCAATTTTAAAAGTGCTAGGCATGTGGTCCGGGATCGGCCGGGCCCATTCGCGTTTGTGCTCAAATTGTAACAATGCGGGGCAAAAATTTAAAAAACCCACTTACTTCGTAGTGCAGAAAACCTGACATCAGTGAAAAAGGAAAATAAGCTCTTCTGGAAGGTGTTGTATCCTTGATGTGCATTTAAAATCAGTATCTGGAAAATTATGAAAACAAAGGAAAATATAAAACCAAATTTGAATTCTGCAAAAAGAGTGACAGTAATACCAAGTTAATTTTATTCTCACTTCTTAAAAGAGCCATTTACACGAACAAGAATTTCTGGTACAGTGACGTTACCAGTCCAGTTAAAAGTAAATTGTAAGACCGTTTACACGAACAAGTTTTTCGTGTAAATTCACTCGCAGCTGGCTGTCATGCAGTCATACCAATCTATTTAAAATTAAATAGAAACATAACCTCAAAATATAGGTCTATATTGTGGGCTAGCATAGTTTTTTTCGTAGTTTTCATACAATGGTATCAGTAATTGAATTTCTTCTCTTTGAGACAAGAACAAAACTTAAAATCACGTAACAAATTTCTGTTTACTAAGGTATGGTTATGGTTATGGTTATGTTTACGAATTGGCGCAGGTTGGTATTACGGATTTGCAAAAAATGCGCTTGCGCGAAGCTGGAACTTTTAACGACAACTTGTAGAAAGTAGCGCATGTTCCAGTTTGCCGGTAAAAGTTTTCTTGTAAGAACGGACTTGTAAGACATTGTTTGTCTCTTTTTAATACGCGTAAATGTTAGACAGAGAAAACTTGTAACGTCACTGTACCAGAAATTCTTGTTCGTGTAAATGGCTCTTTAGTATCATAATAATTGACTTATATAATCAAAAAGTTTTTTTTACATAACTCAAACTAAGGCAGCTAGGTTCGGTATTGGTTTAGTATGTCGCTGCATCAGAAAAATGTTAGGTTAGGGTAGTTATTAAAATGATAATACACAATACAAAACCTAACCTAACCTATTTTGTATTGTGTATTATTTATTAGCATTCTCCTGATTTTCATTTTTTCTGATGTGGCAATGTATTATACTGATACCGCTAGGTTCAATTGTTTTTTCAACCGTAATTAGCATTAGAATCTGCATTTTATCCTTATCTGTCAAAAATTGTGTAAGGAACGATATAATCATGGTATATTGTAGGCAAATTCGTGTCACGGCTTCTTGCCGTAAATAGTCTGTTCACTTCTTCTAGTGCAAGTTGCTCTCTGCTTCAGTGATGTGGTCTTTGATCATCCGCTGTTTCTTTTGGGTATTATTTCGACTTCCCATATCTTCTTCATCTCTTGTTTTTCTTCTAACCAATTAATATGTTTGAACCATTTGAGTTGATTCTGTTCTATAATTTATAATATGTACTAATTCATTCCGTTTATCTTGATGTCTGATTTTATCTGCTACGGTGACACCTTTTATGCTACGTATACACAATGACACTGAAGTGTCAACACTAATATCTAGAATCCTCTACTTTGTGTTCAAATGTTTTAAAAAGAAATATTTAGACCAATGTCGAGAGCGGTCTAGAATAATTTTAGAAATTAAAGTCGTAATTTGATGTAAAAAACATCATCAGCCCCCTAACCAGAGTTTTGCTCCTTAATTTTCCTTATCTCATTATTCATTGAGGTGTATAGATTATGCATTTTTCTATTGATTTCAGTGTAAGGAACTTTTTAGGATACTGCATTGGTAACTAGCGTTTACATAGTTACAAACGAGTCCGGTAGATAAAATTTACCGGCCTAGACCAGTAGTAGTTGACAACGGCCGGATCAAAAGCCGTCGTCTACTACTACTGGTCTAGGCTGGTAAATTTTATCTACTGGACTCGTTTGTAACAATGTAAACGCTAGTTACCAATGCAGTATCCTAAAAAATCTTATACGATATACGACCGGTAGCATTTTTATGGCCTTGCCAAAGATACAGGTCTCACCCTATGGGCTCGACCTGTAAAGTATTGGCGCGGCCATAAAAATGTTACTACCGGTCTAATAACGTCAATAGCTATTAAAATATTTCGCTATTTTTGTTACTGCAACATGGTTTTTACTCGATTCTTGTAATTTTTTGGGTAATCCCTCAAATCAGGACTGTCTTGAATAAATTTGAATTAATTCATTTGTTTTTCATCCAATAAGCAGATTAGGCCATTTTTGTGCAAAATACTAGTTTAACTAAATTCTCTGTATTAATCAGTTAACTAATACACAAATAATTACATAAATATAATAAAAAATACACTAAAATCTTCAACAGTAGTTGTTGCTCTAGCAAGAAGTTTTAAATAATCCCATACAGCTAGATCAGGTCTCGACACGAATTGCTTTCACTGGTTATACAGTAGTGTATTCAATGCGTAGAGTGGTGACGCTAGATCAAATATCTGGTTTAGCCTTTGAATATAAAACCTCAGGAAGGAGCGTTTCGTATAAAAATAGGGAACAAGTTGGGTCTTCAATATGGCGGATAGGTGTTTCCGCTTACATTGACCAGTGGCGTCACGAGATAAAGGGGTAGCAAAACTGTTAAGTTTAAGTAGAGAATAAACCCTTTTTCATACATACATACATACATACACTAAATGACCCACTACTATAGAATGTTGAAAAATATTCAGTGGAAATCTTTGTAAAATGGAGCCTACAGAAATAAAATACATATTTAGGGGAAGGCCCTAAAAAGTGCATCCTTCATGCAGGCTATATATATTTTGCTTTATCAGGGTTTACCACTGGTTGCTAAAGTACATTTTTTTTTCTATAATAGTCAACTTTCTAGGGGATAAGTTGCATCCCTGCAGGGTCCCCAGTTTTAATAATGTTGATACATAGATTTTTAGTTTTTTTTTTCCACTAAAAAAATTATTTGTCATTTTGACAGATATGTCATAATAGTGGGTAAAACGAACAACATAGTAAAATATTGCAAATGTATTAATTATTAAATTTACAATATTTGAAAATAAACATAATGAACGTTTGATTCTATGCAAAAAAATGAAAATTGTCAAGAGTTCAAATTAAGTAACTTTGACATTCAAAGTTGACACATAACCATAATTTTGAAAAAGTTCTACCAACACGAGGTATAAAAATTTCTTAGCGTTTTACTCACATATCTACCAACATTGTAACACTGTCAGTTATTATAGAAAAAAAACGTACTTTATATAATTGAATGTTAAAAATTTTTGTGCTTACTGGACTGTTCACTCGAAATAGGGTGTGACTCTTTGAATATAAAACCTCAGGAAGGAGCGTTTCGTATAAAACTAGGGAACAAGTTGGGTCTTCAATATGGCGGATAGGTGTTTCCGCGTACATTGACCAGTGGCGTCACGAGACAAAGGGGTGGCAAAACTGTTAAGTTTAAATAGATAATAAACCCTTTTTCAAACATACTTACCACGCCACTGGTGAAAGTTTGTTAGGTTATGTACATTGTTTACATTGTACTGATTGCATGTAATTATTACTTACTGAAGGAACGTTATTCCTGTACTTGTAGTTGTAGGTGTTTGAAAACACACACAAGAAGCACAACTAACCATTTTTCACCACAAGTTTGTTTACAGCGAAACCAGCGTAACTTACAATAATGAGTCATCAATGGGTTTTACAAATGGCGACTTCCATCATAGTTCAATCATATGCTACAAGCTGACGACACTCCTTCCTGAGGTTTTATATTCAAAGAGTCTAGCAATACTGCTCTCATCAGTGTACGGACAGGGACATCTGGTCTGGTCTATAGACCTTCTCAAGACAGATTCTTGTAATTTTTTTGGGTAATCCCACAGTTCAGGCTTGTATAAATTTCAATTAATTAATTTTTTTTCTTTCATCCAATAAGCAGACTAGTCAATTTTCTTGCAAAACACTAGTTTAACTAAAATCTCTGTATTAATCAGTCAACTAAAACTCAAATAATTACAGAAATATAATAAAAAATACACTAAAACCTTCTACAGTAGTTGTAAGAAATTTCTAACAGTCCCATACACGTAGATCAGGTCTCGACACGAATTGCTTTCACTGGTTATACGGTGGTGTATTTAATGCGTAGAGTTGTGACGCTAGATCCAATGTCTGGTCTAGCGATACTGCTCTCGTCAGTGTATAGACAGGGACATGTGGTCTATAGACCTTCTCAAGACACAAAAGTGTCGACGTGATTATGTAGCATTACTGTTCTAAGGTATTTCATCTCCATGGTTTGTATACTCTTTTTAATCTTGTTATTGTAAACCCAGGGTTCTGAGCCCCACAGTAGAATAGGTGTGTATAACGTCTTAAACACTTATTTCCGTTAGCACTGATATTTCTTTCTACCTATGAAACTTATTGAATGCCTGCTATAACTTAGCTGCAGCATTTATATGTCAAATTTGAGGTTATTATGTTAGGTTTTGCGTCAGTTTTGACATAGACTTACAGTGCCACCAGCATATTATTCATACGTTGTATAACCATGACCATTCAAAAACGTTCGATCATTTCTGAAGGCACGTTATAACCCTTTCGTAGACTTTTGCTACCATGTTCAACAAAGTAATTCCTTTATAGTTCTAGTTCCTTGGTATTTCCGTTTTTGATGATTGGTATTATTACCTCCCACTTCCCAATCTTTTGGTATTATCCCTCTATTATAGGTTTTTTTTTAAATAAGTCTATTAATAGGTATTTTAGTTCAACTTTCATCTATAGCTTTTAACAGTTCTGGTTTCGTATTGTCATGTTCTGTTGCTTTACCATTCTTAATTTTGTTTATAGCCTCAGCTATCTCGCCCTTAGTAATTATGTCTAGGTCTTCCTTCTCTTGTTATACTTTATGTTCAGTTTTTCCCAGGGCAAGGCAAGACAACATTTTTGCGCCCCTCAATACAAAAACGATATATGTGACACAAAATACTAATGATACTGTATAACTTCTACATTTATCTCCGGATATATGATGCAATGTATTCAAACAAACAGGTAGGAATTCAAAAATAAATCCAACATTTTGGATTCAAACATTTTAAAAATAAACAACTAAATGTTAAAATAAGAAAATACAACACAAATAAAATAAGAACAGAAAACAAGATTAGAAAACACAATTATAATTTAAAAAAAAACTACATAATTGTTATGTAGTCAGTAGAACATTCTACGAATCCCTATACACCGGGTGACAATGAGACCAGGGCTATGCCTCTATCTCAGTTACTTATGAATTAATTTGAATGAAATTTGATACAAGGATACTAGACATAATTTCGGATTGACAGACAAGTATAATCAAAATGGCCGACTTCCGGCTTCACTGGAAATAACACTAACTTTGATTTTTTAAATAAATCATTATATATATTTTATGTTTTCCGCAATCTACGACTCAAATTACATACAACAGTGCCGCCAAATTTGCTTAAGTATTACACAGAAATATTAAAAAAATAATTAATTAATTATTCTTCAATTTTAGATAAAGATAAGGTAGTGCATGATGCATATCGTTAGAATGGCAATTAAATTTTCTGTTTAATGGCAAGATGGCCCTTGGTAGGTGCTGTTTAAAAAAGTGACTTTTTCTTAAAAAACGTGTTTAGCAAATTTTGTTCTTTTATTAAAGGTTTCTTAGTGACTTCATTGATAAAATAGCTATTATTATTAGTTGCTAGAGTCAATTGGAACATATTTTTTCAAGTCACAGCCTTCTATCGTAAAAAATAAAAGTTAGAAAAAAAATTTAGAGAGACTAGTTTATGTAATTTGACTTGTAGATTCCGAAAACCATAAAATATACAGGGTGATCTATTTAAAAATTCAAAGTTGGTATCATTTCCTGTGAAACCGGAAGTCCACTATTTTGACTAAATCTATCGATTAATCAGAAATTATCTCTAGTATCTTCATATAAAAGTTTATCTAAATCGATTCATAAATAAAGAAGATATAAGTATGGCCCTAGTCTCATTGTTACCCGGTATAAACATATGGAACACCCAAAATCGGAACGCCACTGCGTCATTTATAAAGCAACGGTAAGCATATGCATTTATCAGTGAACACGGGTTCAAATCCCACTGGCTGCAATGTTTTTTTTTAATTTTCAAATTCTTACCTATCTTGTAGAGAATTTTGAAGAACCATAATTCGATCCAGCAAAAGTTGTTTTTCTTGCAGCGCGCTTTATGTATTAAAGATGTTGAAAACATTTCCTTTTGTAACTTTTTTATTTTTAAAATGTAAAAATTATTTTAATTAGAATAAGACCACCTACGTGGTGCGTTCAAAAGCTGGTAAAGACATATCAATATCTTAAAATAATACAATATAAACAAATAATTGCTTATTATTACGCGTAGTAACATGTGAACGTAGAATAAGGTTCTGTTTTCGCAACCACACTGTCACACTGTTTTATAATAATCAATATATTTAAAATGCAAAACTTTTTTTGTCGGCACATAGTATAAGCCTTGAACACATTCTACCGGCAAAGTGATTATAGCGAAAAATACCATAGTAGTGGAACAAGTAAGCTCTCAAAATCGGTCTGTGGTATTCTGCTGATTGTTGCAATGGACAAGTGTATCAGCGATGAGCCCAAAGCAGTGAATGTATATGTAACATCAGTGGACCTGCTCCAACAGTTGTTAAAAATTTAAGCTAGCTTGTCGCCATGCGGTGGGCTAACAAGCTAATAATTCTAATGTTTTGATTGACATAAGTGAGCACTATAAAATAAATCTGGTAGACGTATAACATTTCCTTCGGCAATTGTACAAGGCAGTGTAATGTATTGACCAGATTGGGCGCAATTCGCATTATTATAATTAGCAAAATTTGGACTTAAATCGTCAATATTACAAATTAATTTATTTGCAAAATTGACCACTTGCTTATTTATTTTTTATTAGTACGAAACAATTTTTTTCACTCCCATTTTGGTGCCTCTTACCGCTTGCGCCTGTAGGCGTGGGCCTACTCGGCCTATACCTAGTTACGGCCCTGGTTTTTCTGTCTGCTCGCTGTTATATGTTTCCCATTATTGGTTATTGGACATTGCAATTCCTGGAAAGACTTTCCATCTTTCTATTACTAACTGGTGTGCGTGGTTGTCCATATTTGTCATTGACAAATATGTTTTGCTGTTTATCCACCCTTCGCGTCTTCGATACTGTATAAAATAAGTTTTGTATACATTTGTTGTTTGCTTCCATCTGCACTCCAAACTCCTCCCAAGATCTTTGTTGTGGTGCCACTACCAATTCTTTTACCATATTTCTTTTTTTCTTTATGCGAGTCGTATGATTTAAGTGCTCCTCATGTGTTTTCTTTGCCCCAGCGTTACGGGCTACTGCAACTAAAATCGACATTTGTGATAAAAAGTTAAACTTCAGTACCTTGATATACAAATAACTATTTTTAAATATCTGCCAGCTCTGTTCCATACTACAATATAAATCTTATCTTTGTTTTCTTAACCTCTCACTTTAGTAGGTCTCTGTGTGTGCCACATTAAATTCATAGGAATATTTGGGCCTAAATGATTAAAATTATTTAGCTTCGTAGTTGTCGTTACCTCAATCACTCTCACTGTTACCATCTTTAGGCGGTTACATCGACATACATACATTGATATAAAATGGATTATTTTTTTCGTAGTGATCTCAGCCAATCAGAAGGCTGGATTTAGTTAAGTTATCTTGTATAATTTCGATTATACAAAATCGATTATACTAGAGTAACTTCACTAGGCAACGCAATACATAACTTTTGTCAACTTGATGTTGTTTTCATGGAGATGACTTTTAGCTAGGTTAATGCAAGCAAATCGAACTGCCAATAAAATATTTATTTGATCCTAATATTAAAATTTACTCAAAAAATAATCAAATCGAATACAATGCGTACTTCGAACAAGTTATACGTCTCAAACTTCCTGCACAATAACAAATCGTGTCAGTTTGACAGAATAGTCCTCCCGCTGACGCGGTCGGACTATTTAACCTGTCAAACTGACACTCTTTTATTATTGTGCAACAAGTTATCGACATATAACCCGATAATATCGAAGTACTTATAGTATTACTTCTGAAAACCTTTGTTTACGTTACTTTTGTGCACAAAGTCCTTGTAAAGGACAGGAAAATGTTAGATGAAGTATTGCATTATAGTTAAATATTTACAAATAACTTACCTATTTAAGTTTAGAAAGGGTGGTGAGTAATACCAGCGTACATAAATCAAACAAGTAGAGACACTCACTGTCGGTTTCTTTGATGTCAAAATACCGATTTGAATGACCTTGAACGGCTCCTGGGGGGGGGGTACTTTCCAATGGGGGGGGGGGGTACTTTCCAATAGTACTAACAGATGGCGCCACTACTTTACCACATCATGATTGGAAGCAGAGCCAGTAACTGGCTCTGATTGGTTGAACTTTGTTCTGCCATCTGGTAGTCAAGCTTGGAAATACCCCCCCTAAGCCACTACTAATTCATATAACAATATTTTTTTAAAGTACAAAAACGAATCCAAGTGTTTTGAAATGATTGATTTATATACACACTTTAACAAAAATTCAGCACAATTTGTCTCAGCAACGGAGTGCATCGGTACCTTCAACAGGTTTTAAACAAGTGACAATATTAAAAGTTTGATAAATTATCGTAGTTTATAATATTTAGAAGCAAAATATTTCATTGTTTCTCATTTTTGGCCAAAACAATTACTGTAGCTACCACTGTGCGCCGGTTCTCTTGCGGTTAATCTAAAGCGTGACCGAAATATATTTCTACAGAGCCGCCTATTTCAAATCTTCATAATCAGCAGCAACAACAACAACCGCAGCAGCAGCAAGCGCAGCATCATCAGCGAGTGATTCAGAATAGTTTCGATATCATTAACCCACTTGTAATTGATGAGGGCGGCGAGCAAAAGCGCAAGCAGCCCCCACTTGTGTTCCGCTCGGGGACGCGGGAGGTCCACAACAAGCTCGAGAAGCACCGTAGGGCGCACCTCAAGGGTAAATATTGATCAAAGCGTACAATTTCAAGCTGCGAACGGTTTTTTTTTATAATCAACAGAGTGTTTTGATTTCTTGAAGAAACAGCTTCCTGCTCAGGCAGATGAGAAGAAAACTTCCAACCTCAGCATTTTGCATTCGGCGTTGCGGTACATTCAGAGTCTGAAGCGAAAGGAGCGCGAGCTCGAGCACGAGATGGAAAGGCTGGCGCGGGAGAAAATTTCCGCGCAGCAGAAGCTTGCCGTACTGAAGAAGGAGATTGCAGCCCAGTGTGACAATATCGACTTCAGCGCTCTACTGCCGGAGCAATTGCCATCTGCCGTTCCGACTTCCATCGAGCCTAAAGTGCAGGACGCACTCTCTCCTGTCGAACGGGTATCCATTCCACAAATACCTAAGCCACAAGCTGTACCTAATGGGATTAAAGAAGTGAGTAACTTTTATAAATTAGCGATAATTTGTTAAATTTATATTAAATTTCTGCAGAATAATATGACAAATCAGCAGCAACAGGTCCAAACTGCCGCTTTGTCGGTCCTCCCTGTTGCTGGATACCCAGTTACCCCGGGTATCGTACTACACAAGGTGGCGCTTGTGCCAAAAGGAATTGCAGATTTGTCACCCCTGACGGCTGTGTCGAGTCCTGTAGCACACTTCATCACTGCGCCAACGCAGCAACTCAACGGAAAGGTATTTTGTTCGATTAAGATTTATACAGGGTGATCCGAATAGGCTACATAAAATGTATAGAACTTAATTTTTTCTTTTTAATTTAAATATCAATTATTACATTGGTGAATAAGATAACTTTTACTTGTTTAAAAAGACAATTGGATATTTACTTTGGCATTAAAAAATGTATTTTACACCCACCTATAGGGTTTATTATTAGAGAAAGAAAAAACTTCACATGCAAAAGTAGTAGGTTGTTACACGAACCACCACAATCTTACCAGAGAAAACAAATACACAAAATACTAAAATAGCCCCAACATCAGTTTTTTTAATCTTTGAAAAGCTTGTTTTCGATAGATAATTGATTGCTAAAGCTGGATTGAATAGTTTTTGATGTTGCTGCTTTGTCTTTCAAAAAACAGTTTGGGCGAATGTCTGCATATTACAGTATAATCTCTCAAAAATTTTAGTTTTTTCATGTTACAAAAGCGACATGGTAGACTTAACCCGTCAGTGATCACGCTGTGAGCATTTTGCTCACAGTTTTGCAAGAAATGCAGCACAGCAAATATGCTTGAAAGAAATTCTCCTTCCCTCCATCTATCGGTGTTGATTTGCCTCTCTAACAAGGTGACTACCTGCGATTCTATTTTGAATTAATCAGTTTCAATTGATACCGTGTTTCTGCCAGGCGTGTTATTGAGTGTGGCATTTCTTTTAACGCAGGACCAGTCACCTAAGTGAAAATTTACTTTGAAACATATAATAACATCATTACTAGATACTGGATAGTATTTGTTAGTGTTGATATTAAAAATTTTTATTTTTTTTAAAATACGTTGCGGCAGGTGATGGTGAAGCTGGCAAGGCTGCAGTTTCAAGATCAAGAGGAACGGGTTAAGCTTAGAATTATTATACTGTACACAATTTTAAGTGCATTTATTAGTTTTAGAAATGTTTCGAAGTTTAATCCAAATTCAAAACCAAGGAACCAGTTTGTAACTTATATTCTAGTTACTTTAATATAAATTAACAGGTTATAACTTAGTTTCGTGAGCAAAATTCTCACAACGGGGCTATTCGCGTTAAAAATCACAGTGTGACCACGGACGGGTTAAGAAACAAACTACTGTGTATTTGGAATTGTAAAAATGAGCATTTATAAGACAAATTAAAAAAAATATTTTAGTATTTTGTGATGTTCATTTGTTTTCTGTGATAACAGCAGCGCACATAAATCAAACAAGTAGAGACACTCACTGTCGGTCCCTTTGATGTCAAAATACCGATTTGAATGACCTTAAATGGCTCCTCAGCGGGGGGGGGGGGGGGTACTTTCCGATATTACCAACAGGTGGCGCCACTACTTTACCACATCAAAGTTGAGATAGTCCCTGTAGAATATTAATATGCAGGAACTCGAGGTTGGGATAAGGTCACTAAATCACGTTAGCTAACGTTGTTTTGCCATCTTGCGGTCAAGCTTAGAAATAACGCCCCCCCCCCACCACCACCACCCGAGTCGCTGTTCATGGCACTCTAGACAGTTTTCAACATTTGGCATGAGTGTCTCTACTTGTTTGATTTATGTACGTTGGTAACGGACCCTGGCGCTTTAGATGAAATTTTACAACTTTTGTTGTGGATAAACTCTGATTCAATCTTATTGTGCGGATATGAAGTCCACAGTCAGGTAAAAATAACTGGCTGAACTGAGATAAGCACCCATATGCTAGCTCTAATTGCCTATACGAACTGAGAAGCTAGAAATCAGAGCAGTGTAACTATACAAATGTTGCAATGCCTTGTACTGTGAAGGGCCACTCACAAAATAAGATCGAATACGGATTTACATGGCACAATGCTACAAAACCGAGAAAATATGTTTATGAAATCAGGGAAAGAGATTTCCCTTGGTTTAATAATTGGGTATGTGCAAAAAAATCAAAATGTCTTATTTTATTCTTTTTGTTATGTTTGTATGTAAATTATCAACTAAAAGTAAAATTAAATTTTTAAATGACATTTGTACCACAGTAAAAAAATCCTAAAGTTTAAAAATCTCCGTTTTTCCGCCGTTCGATTCTGAACGAAATCTGACCAATCAGCGGTCAGTGACGTAGGCTGCTGCCAAGATCTCTAAATTGAGTAGGTTGCCTCGTAACTTTCAACCAATAGGAGCCGTGGCGCGAATACGTCACAGGTATGCTGATTTGAACGCTGTAAGCAGGCAGTGCACATGCAGTCTAGAATGGATCAATTTGGTTATATGTCGGTATGTGTCTTCGAGTATTATCTTTATCGACGAATAGGGGTAGACGGGCATATTAATTGAGTTTTGCTCAAGTATTAAAACAGTCATTAATTACGCACCTTTATTAATAAGTAGGAGTAGTCTTATTATACATGAAAAAGATATTTGCACGTTTATAAAAAATAACACAAATTCAAGAGCGAATAAAACTTAAAAAACAATAATAATTATATATAACGGTAGAATATAAAATAAAAATATTATGTTATAATAACAGAAAACTTAATTTACAATTTTTTTCATTTTTTTTGTTAATTTAGCATTTTTATCATCATCTGCAATTCTCTTCCTGCAACTCGAGTTTGATCTTAAGGAATTTAAATATTTTATTCGCATAAACGTTCTTTGTCTACAAAATGACCGTACTAAAGGTTTTGGAATATCCGTTAGTTTTCTAGAAATGTAAGTTGTAGTTCGTTCTACAATTCCAGGCCCATTATGAAATGTCTCTGAATGAAATTTCTTAAAATACTGTTCCATATCATCAACATTATTTTGCCATGGTACAGAAGGTTGCATTAAACCTCCAAATGACAAGCTTTGCACCCATGATGGCATGCTATACGAATGCACATTCTTGGTCTCCTCAGATTTATAGGTATATGTTCCCAATTCTGGATATTCGTTTTTGTGCTTTTTAGCTAAATATCCGGCTATATACATTAAACCATCCTGTTCTGAAGACGGTTGGGGGGATACCGTTGCTGAGGTTATATTACTAACGCTACCACTGGAATCGTCTGAAAAATCCTCGTAATTTTCAAAAAGTGCGTCGCATTTCGAACTTTCGATTTTTGCTTGTTTCAAAGCAATTGCTAACAGATATTCCTCCTGTTCAGCTTCTTCATTTGCTAGTACATTTGTGTGTTTCTGTACTAATCCTAAAATGATAGCATAATTACATATTTATTTAATCATAAATAACCGGTGAATATAGAATATGCGTTTCTTACCTGGAGTTTTCCCTAAAAGAATCATCCTTATCCTGTACAAGGCATTTAACGGAGATGGGTGATCGTGAAGACCACCTCTTGTTCTCAACTACAAATAAGAATTTATTATAATTTGCTGAACATATGTAAGTAGACGTATTTTTCACCTGAGAAAAAAAATTTTCCAGGCAATCCTGATTCAGACGGTGTGTCAGGACATAGAAAATTTCATATTCTTCTTTCAAATCGACATACAGCTGTTGTAAAGATGAACTGGAAATAATAACTCCTTTTTGAAAAATTTGTAGAGATGCTTTAGAAGTACTTCGCATGTTTCGAAACATAACCTTCATTCTATCCAAAACTTCATTCTGCACTTCTAAATTTTTTCCATAGGGTCGTTTTGTAGGTACTGTTGATTGGGGCGTATAGGAGTTCATAATATCAAACCATTGATTAATTAATTCTATAAATTCACCTACATTTTCTGCCAATTCTTTATCGTCCCCAGGAAGGTAGCGTTTTAAGGCTGTAGCTGTGGTATGTGACAATAATTGAGAAGCTAAAGCTACATTCTGACGTTGTGTTCGTTCACAATTTATATGTAATGACGTAAGTTTGTGACAAGAACTTATTTCTGTGTTTGCACTTGCTATTAACAATTCAACCGGTTTTTTATTTATTATTTTACCATCATCCAAAAGAAACCCAGTGTCTATAAACCAATTTCGAATTAATTTTAGTAGATGAGGCATATCCGCAAAAAAATACACTTTATTGTTTGTAATAGGATGGAAAGAATATGTTTTATCAATATTAATATTCAGTTCCTTCCAAAGTCCCATGTTACCACCTCCACAGTCCGATACACAAGCTACACAATTGTAATTAATTTTGTATAAATTAGTTATGAGCCTTTCTAATAAAGTTTTTGTCATTTTGGTATCAAAACCGATGAAAATTGGTTGTTTCCATTTGTCAAAAAGGCCCCTTGCCATAACCACTTGCATATATGTATGTGGGCCTACTATTTCGTCCGTTTTCTGGTCGTATTCGTATGCTGAAGACACTTTTACTTCATCATACGAAAGAACTGTAAGTCGCTGTAAGTTATTCTTTGTTCTTCCACATACCTCCATTATATTTAATACATCTGTCAAAATTCCGGTTCTTAAATTAATAGTTGCAGCCCAACGTTGCAGAGTTGAAATGCCTGGAAGAGGATATTTCAAAGTTTTTCGCAGATATATGTAGCATCGTCTGCTTAAATATCTGATAGTGAACGCTTTGGCTATTTCATCAGCAGTCCAGCGGGCCTTTACTTTTCTTTTTAATATGATATCTATTTGATTTGGTGTAAACATTTCCTTGAATAATTCTTTAATCCTATCGTTAAAATTTTCTTCATACTTTTCTGCATATTTTTCCAATTCTAATTTCTTTTCTAATAAAGTCTGGGTGTTCTGTTCATTTTCTTGGGCTTGCTTTTTTAAAATTGTGTTTTCTGCTACCAGGGCTTCATATTTTCTTAGCAATTTGTCATATTCACTTTCTTTGCTTGAACCAGGCAAGTGCTCTAGAACAGTGTCAATATTTGTACCGTTTTCTTCGGCGCTTGTTAGCAGAGTAGCTACTAATGCTTTTTGCTTTTTATTAGTTGCACGTTCATCTCTTGCAGTAGGACGCACTTCGTTTTCAATTTTTGAATGTGGCAAATGTAAGGAAGGAATTGCTAGAAAGTTAAAAACATTATATTTGCATTAAGACGCCCTAAAGTGATATATTTAAAAAAAACTTGACATATGAACGTTTCACCCGCACAGATGAGCGCACATAGCCACAAATATATTTTTTAAAATAGTTTTTTTGTTCTTTGAAATGCTAAACATTTATTTTCGTCAGAATTTCGAAATCGAAAATTGTAGCCTACACAATACTACAAGTGAATTTTTTGGTTTCTTATCTATCTTACCTGCATTCTTTAGTTTTTTCGGTAAAGAATTAGTCAACTTAGAACGCATACTATCGTCATAGTCATCAAGTGTGAAATGTTTACTGCAAATGCGCTTATTTTCAGAATTAAATTTATCTTTTCTAAAGCACAAGCGAATCCATTCTTTTCGCAATTGCTTGTCTTTAGGAAAACGAAAAAATCTAATTTCCTGGCCTTTCTTCTTTGCTTCGACGGCATTGCTTTTGCAAGCACTTACGCTACATATTGTTCCAGTCATCTAAATGTACAGTTAATATTTATTATTTTAATCATTCGCAGTTAACGTGGAAAGTACCTACCTTATTAGTAGATGTAATTTAAACTTTTTGTATATGCCAATTGTTTGCTAACCTAATACGTTAATACAGTAAATTCAAAAAAACATAAACTATAAAATCCATTAACAAAACCCGCAGACTGGTGCATATACACGTGCAATCAGACGGTAGCATGCTATGCTAGCATACCTGTCGACGCGTTATCCCTACTTCAACCCCCACTTCAAAGCAGTTACGAGGCAACCTACTCCGTCTAGCGATCTTGGGCTGCTGCCACGGATGCAAGTGGTAACTCGACACCTCGCCAGATGCGCTTAATTCCAGGTGGCGTTGGCTTAATTTGTATTCATCTGCATTTACTTACAGTACCTACTTCTTTGCGTACCCGCATTTTTCGTCTGTGTAATAGAAAATGGTCGACGCAGGTTACATTAAAGCCAAATCGGATAATCTCCCACTAGTAGATATATTTATGGTTGGCGAGTTTTTAAAACGAGATGAACGCTTTAATGCCGCAGAAATAAGAGGCGCCAAAGCTGCATTGTAAGTAACTTTCAATAAAAATATAACAATAAGCTTAACGTTAGATGTTATTTATTATATTAAAAATTCACTTTTATTACTAGAGCTTCACGTGAAACATACGGAGATAATGCTGTTGGTTATGTTCAACTAAAACGGCAAGGATCAGTGTGTTTTATAAAAGCCAGAGTTAGCCCAGAACATAAAGTTCGAAGTACCGCGTATTTTGTAACTTTAGAAATTGATGAAGAAACTGACAAAGTAATAGATGTTTCGTGTCATAGTTGTGCAGCAGCTGCTGGTAAGGCTTATTTAAAAAAATAATAAATCAGATCATTGTAACTTATTAGATACATTGAATAGGTGGATGTAAGCACGCCCTAGCACTTTTGATGTGGCTTCATCGTCGTAGTGAAGATCCTTCTCCTACTGATACTACGTGCTACTGGAAGAAAGCTATGTTATCAAAAGTAGGTTCTGAAATTAAATATATTGAAGCTAAAGCGTTTAGAAAACGCAAAAGTAATCATCAAATGCCTGACAATACTACGGTTCTCCAAGATTTTTTGTCTATTGCAAAACAACGACACGTAGATAGTCTAATTACGAGATACAATTTTTCTTCAGAATTTTTTAAACTGCGAAATTTATCGATGTATCAGTTAATTCTAAAGTTTATCAACAACAATGGAACATCTGCTGAAGATTTTATAAATTTTGCCAAACAAAGCGTGCCTCGCGATCTTTGCAGTGAAGCAGAAATGTCTACGCGAAAACAAAGCGACGAAGTTTTATGGCATGAACTTCGTTATGGAAGAATAACTGCTTCCAAACTTCATGAAGTAGCTCACTGCAAGACTAGTGATGGAACGCTGGTCAATCAGATAATTGGTTCTTCAAAAATAAAGGACACTAAGGCTATGAAACGTGGCAGAAAATTAGAATATGAAGTAATAAGTACTATGGAAAAGAAGTTAAATGTTAAATTAAATAGGTGTGGTTTATATATATTACAAGAATATCCGATCTTTGGAGCGTCACCTGATGCCATAAATGAAAATTTTATTGTTGAAGTTAACTGTCCATGTAGTAACAAATCTTTTGAAGCATATATTAAAAATAATAATATAACTCCTAAATTTTACGCACAAATGCAGTTGCAAATGTTGGCTACAGGTAAAGACAAAGGATTATTCTGCGCTGCAGATCCTCAATTTGAGGAAAATAAAAGAGTAAATGAAATATGGGTACCTTTTAGTCATAGTAGATCTAATGAAATTATTCATGCAGCTATGACGTTTTGGAAAAGATTTATATTTCCAAAAATTGTAGAATCAGTTTCTAAATAATCAACCGTTGTAATAAAATATAAAACATCAAAATGTGTTTATTTTATTTATTCCCACATACATTTTAAAATATTACAAAGAACTTTTTATAATAGGCATTTGTAGATTAATTAAACCACAAGCTATAATAATAACATCATCAGTATAATCTAACATTTTGTGATTGATAACCGAATGGAGTTTCAGAAACTCAAATTCTCTTAGCCTGCGTATCACTCTTTCTATGTGTATACGTAAACTAGCAATGCGTTTACTTTCCAAGACGTGTTCCTTACTAGACTTAACAGAAGCTGAAACACTGGCAGGCTTAATTAACTCACATTTTTTATCTTGAAAAATGTTGGCAATGTGCTTGAAACCCCTATCAGCCATTACTCCACATCCTTCTGATAAATTCTCTAAAAATCCACTTTCTTGAACTAACATTACATCGCTTATTCTACCACCAAAACCACTGGAAATAAAATTTATAAATCCATCTGGAGTTGCAGATATCAAATATTTAAAAGTATTACATTTTTTATATTCCGAATATGTTAGTGATTGCTTAAGAGGATCTGTAGGCTTCTCAATTTCAATTTCCAGGCAGTCGATAATTGACTGTACATTACTATATTTTGCTCGAAACGGTATTGGAAGTAATTTTTTAATAATTTCTTCGTTAGGCCAGTAAATAAATACTTTTAGAAGATGTGCCAGCACCGGAACAGTTTTGCTAAATATCCTACTGCAATGGCTAGAAGACATCTGAAACTGATCAGCCAATCTAGTAAATGAATCGTTCAATTTTATTTTCATTAGTGTTAATAATACATGGTTGGGAGTAAGTTTGTTGTTAGATTTTTCACACAAGAAATTTATTATCCAGTAAAATTCTTTTGGAATACCTAAATACTGTTTCGATTTTTTTTGGCACAGTTTCGTAATACTATTGAAATAGATACTTTTTGTTTCACTATTGCTATCTTCCGAGTTGCTGTTGGTACAATCGTCTGTGAGTTGAAAATCACTATCCGAATCAGATGATAAATCTTCTGATGAAAACTCTCCAAATGACGGTGTCTTTATAAAACTGCTACTTGAAGCAGCTGCTTTATCACCGTTTTTTTGTGAAACGAAAGAGTCCTTAGAATCCCCATCAATTTTTATTGGTGAACAAGCCTTTGTTGATGTTTCTGGTTTAAAATTGCAATATACAGCCTTACTACGACATAACGGTCTTGCATTAATACATTTATCAGCCAACTGTGTTTTGGCGGACTTATTAATTTGAGGTTCAAAATTCAATACTTGATCGCAATCGACTTCAGCTGCAGATGACACAGTAGTTTGTGTAGAAGATGAAGTATTTGAGGAAGTAACAGTTTCCGCCACGGCTTCTGCTACAAGTTCTTTTCGCAATCGTTTTTCAACAGCTGATCGAATAGTTGAACTTGCAGCACGTTTGCGATCTATTTGACAATCAAATAGGTGAGGCAATATTCCCGTTTTCATTCTAATATTTGCGTTCATAAGCTTATGAAACATATAGTTTTCCATATCTTCTTTTAACTGCAGTAAACAAGTACCAGATGTTATTTAGTACAACTTTAAATATTGAGTACTCACGTTAAAATGGTCTTCACAGCAGTACAAGTCTGAAGAAGCAACCGTTGATGTATCCCTTCTCGCCGCTTGATACCATAACTTCCTAGTTTTTGGGTTTCTTGGCACAGTAACAAATGTTTTTTCGGGTGCACTAATGGTTGTGTTTGTACACTTTGGCACAAAACACCACTTATAACTTTTCTTCTGGTTCTCCATTTACAATATAGAATATAAAATAATGCCGGTAAAAGTCTAATAACGAAGGTAAAACTGTACACTTTCATTTGTGCAATAAACCGCCGGTCGCACGTTGCTGTATTTAGGAGATGCAAATTTGGCAGCAGCCTACGTCACACAGCGTTCGGCAACGAACGACGGCATTCGGCTGCAGTCGCATAGGCATTAATTTAAAAATTTATAACATCGTTATTTTTAATAGTTTTGCGAAATGAAAAAAAACTTATATATAAACTTAGGGTCAATGTATCGAATGAGATTATAAAATTTTTTTTTACACATACCGAATTAATAATATTGACAGTGTGTGTCAAAAAATACAAAGTTTTAAATGTAAGTATTTTTTTTATAAACAAATTTGAAGTGCAAATTTTTGCTAAAATTTATAATATAAAATATTTCCCCAAGATACGGATTTGGTTAAATTGGAAAATATATATAAACAAGTTTCACATTTCACATGGTTTAATGTAACTGAAAAACAATTTCTTCAATTTTTATTTTCTCATAGGTCGATTATTAAGTTGGAATAAACTGAGTTAACATTATTAAGGCACTATTTAAAGAAAAATTCAAATCTGGTTTCAATTGTTTTCATAAATTCGAAGATATTTTTGGTGATAACTTTCTTATTTTAAATATACAATTTTTAGTTTGAAAATAAATAATGAATCAAATAATGAATGCAACAATAACTGTAAATGCACAACTAAAATTGAGTCGAGATGCTAATTTAAGCATTTGTTTTTTTATGCAAAACAGTTAAACGGCTTTCTATTAAAAAAAAATGTTTGGTCGTAGCTTGGTTATTTATTAAAATAAGTGTAGGGAACCTTATCCATTTAACGTGCAAAATTACTGTACGAGGGAAAAATGTAAATTTTATGTCGTATGTGTTCTTTGAGATGCCAGGAAACCGAAAAACAACTTTTTTTTCAAAAATCCATTTTCACTTTCCCAAAATATGCTGGTAAACCGTTCTACCAGTGAGCATTCAGGACAAAAGATGCTGGTAAACCGTTCTACCAGTGAACATTCAGGACAAAATATGTTGTGAATGTTCACTGGTATAACAGGTGGTAAAATAGTTTTTGAAATTTGAACTGAATAATATAAACTCTTGCAAGTGGAACACTAACGTTCTGTTTAAAATTTATGACTACCCCATCGTAAATATTTGCCTAGCGCAACATAGCAGCAAAACCAATTCGATTATATCTTCAGTAGATATGTTTATAAATACTCAAAACACAAAAACAAATTGTATAAAACGTACGTTATTACTAAAAAATTGGACATAAATATAGACTATTTTTGCGAATGAAAGGTTTCCAAATATCAATTTATTTTTCAAAATCAGGACAAAATTATTTCTCCTACTTATCAATATTATAATCCTTACATATTATACTAAAACACTTACCTGCTGAAAACTTGAAAGTTGCTCCCCCAAACTAATAACAAACACAAAACTTCACCAATGCGCGTACACATTTCAAAGTCGTGACGCGGAATGCACGCTGGTAATACTGTCATACCAGCTACACATTTATACCAAGGTTTATTGGGGTAGTTTTATAACTACAATAATTGTAGAAAATATAAAATTAGACAAAGGAACTGCAATGTCTGTAGAACGGACACAAGACGTTTCAGAGCAGTATTAAGTTTCAAAACAAATGTTATTGATTGTTATGCGTAGTGGTATAACTGTCTACCAGAGAGCGTTAAAGGGTTATACAGTAATATTAAAACTGTTCATTATAGAGAGCTGTATGTTGTAGAAAGGGAGTATAACAAAAAGTAGTAGTTTGATATTTATGCATGTACCTACCTACTTAATTTACAAGTAATTTATGCATAATTTAACATGTATAATTAAAGCATGTGTATTACATAATAAATTATTAACTACATATGTACAGAGTGAGCGAAACTCGATGTCTCAGCTCTATAAGAAAAAGAAAAACGATAGACAAAATCTGAAAAGAGGTTCTTAAATGGGATTGAGTAAGGTCCATTTTAAGACAAATTTTCATATTTTTCCATATTTGGAAACTGAAGTGATGACGTCATCGAATTTGTTTTTCTCGGAAACATACCTATATTTTGGCATACTTAAAAAGAGCTAATTTTTCTGAACACATTTTGTAAAGAAAAAAATTTGCTATCTTCTTCCGTTCGAAAATTATAAGCAAATTTGTAAAAAAAAGTATTATCAAAAATTCGCAATTGTCACAATTTAAACAAGTAGCCTTTGGAAACAAATAGCAAAGTCGCATCTGTCAATTGGAATAACACGTTCGGGGTATCTCTGGGCGTATAACTGAACTGCTCTTCTAGAGTTCTTTTGAGATTCCCCATAAACTAATAACATGTCGACTTTTTCGATATGCGTGAACATTTTTTAAAGTCAAATGACAACAAAACAATATTTGTCAACCATTAGTTTAATTATTGACCCAGTCTGGGCAGCAGGGTAGTAGAAATTTCTCTGTAGCGAAAGGGTTAATACATAGATAACTATTGTCTTTTTATAAATAAATTTGGTTATTTGAACTGTATATTTTTGGAGTTTAGGGAAAAAACGCCTCTGGAAAAATGTTCCAAAAAAAATTCCGCCGGAAAAAATACCCCAGGAATAAATTTCTAAAGAAAAGCAAACATAACCTAGAAAATTATATTAACGTAGACAATATGTTAATCCTGATAAATTTCACGTATAAATAAATTTAAGTTTTGCTTTAACATTATTGTTTTAAGCAAACTAACATAAATGTAGAACTGTAAAATTGATAAAATATGTCAAACCAAAGAAAATAATTTCAGTTGTTAATTATTATGAAATATGCTATTTAAAACTATTGTATAATATGCCCACCATTATTATCAACAATCATTTGCACCGTATTTGCTAGTGCTCAAGCGCAGAAGTTATTTGCCAGCTGATTCCAACACTCAATTATGCCTACCATTTTCTTCAGGAACTCCATCAATCAACAACGAAAATTAAAATGACAGATACAAAGTGACCACGACCAAACAACAAAAGAAATAAAACAAAAGTCATTGGTTACTTAATTTTCTTACAGATTTAATTTCACATTAAAGCGACGCCACCCCATGTTATTAAAAACACCCGTTTTCATATGCTCTTTATGAGTAAAATAAAATCTAATTGAAATGTTTTAAGTACATCAGATAAGGTATGTTTTCAATCTCTGAAGTGTAAGCATTTCATTTTTCAAAGAAATGTGAATTGACTTAAAAATACGAGTATTTTAATTTTGTACCGTTTTTTTTCTGACCCACTATGTATATTATTCACATAGTGTAATAACAATGTTTCTATCACAATGACATCATTGATTCCTTCAGATTCAGTTTTTTCTATTATGCTAGACAGGATAGCACAGCAAAAAACGATGCTATAATATACAGAGTAATTCATTTTTTTAACGTTGGCAACTTCGCTCTGTGTGCATAGCGAACTGTCAATAGCCGCCTCTATTGCCGCGCACAAGTGTTGCCAACTGCCGCGAAATTCCCTAGATTTTGAAATTTTATTTTTTTGTTTAAAAAAGTGGCACGTGCTACAAAATGCTTCTTATACAACGCTTATAATATACTATTATTAAAAGAGACATATTTGCTGTTTCTCTCCCACCAAAAAAGAATTAAGTTAGGTAGAAAACGTTATTGCCGTTAAACTTCTGCTAAAATTTTATTTAAAACTTTGTAGAGTGGTATCTATATTGTATAGTCCAGTTCCATAATTGACGATAGCTTATCTACTTTGCTGACCGGAACAAAAAGGAAGATTGCAGTAATGTACATACATATTAAAATTCAAAAGGGACTTCAGCTTCAACTCTAAATCGTCACTATCACTACTACTGTCACTAACAGGATTAATGTTGATAGTAAGTGACTCTACAACCAGTTTTATTACCGCAAAAACTTTATTGATTTGTATCACATTGTAATGCAGCGACACAAATGAAATATAAAGTATTATTCTGATTTAATTACGTACCGATATTTTAGAGCTGCTCTCCTGTGAGTGATTTACATTGTTTACAGAGATAAGGTAAATGGACTACAGTATTCTATATTTATATTGATAACGTAAGACTTGAAAAACCTCTTAAATTAAAATCTGTTGACTTTACAAGGACATACAGGTTAATGACTAGTTACTCTTGAATTTGATTCATACTACTTTCAATGATTTCCTGACATTTTTACTGCAACTAGTCTAGCTTTTGTTGTAGCTTTTGTTGTTGTCGATATTGCGCTGTCTGTAATACATTGTTTAATTGATTCTTCAACCTCCAAAAATAGTAGATTTTGTACGAGCCCTAACACATAAATATTCGGACACTTACAAGGTTTCAGTATTTTTTATACTGCTTTTCATATTTATTATTTTGCTTTTCTTTTTTGACTAACGATACATACATATTCGGACACCCAATTAAATCCAAATTAATACAGGGTAGTATCACACTTTGCTTAACTGTCCTAATTGTATTAAGAGCTTCGCACTACTCGGGAGGTGAAATTATCCCATGTATATTCCAGAGTTTCGCTTTAAAATCACTGACAGTACGGTTCGGGTTGTTTCTCAACTCCTGCTTCATTTATGCCTAACTATTTCCACAACATTGAAGTCTAAACTGCTCGCTGGCTAGTTCAGAAAGTTAATGTTATGTTCATTTAACTATTTTAGTGGTTTTTGCAGTGCAACATAAAGCTCCGTTTTCTTGAAATGCAAAATTTCCACCAGGAGTTAATTCCTTTAATGAGGGCAATAAATTGAACTCTAAAATATTCTGATACATTTGGGTAATGACAGCTCCTTATATGAAATAAAGATTTCCTAGGTCATAAGCTGACATACTACCCTATACCATCACCTTTGGCGGAATCTTTACAGTTTTTTGTAGATAGTCTTTACGAAAAGCTTCACTTGACTTCACATGAAATCGCGATTCATGGCAAACAATAATTTTTTTCCATTGCTCGTTTGTCCATGAGACTCTTTTTTAGCCCAAGCTAATCGCACTTTTTTTGCTTCTCAGTTTTTCTTTTGAGTATAAATAAAAATTATTTTTAAGCAATTTTTTCGAAAATACCCTTCTGCAAGTTTCTCGCGAAGACTCGCCAGAGTTTCTTCATTGTACTCAGTCAAAATATTGTCGAAAGTGTCTCTACATTCAGATTTGCACGTTTTAACTAACATTCTTTGTATTCTGGGTGTTACTGTAGGTGGACGCCCCAAACTTTTATCTCTCAGTATTATTTACTGATGTTGGCCACAGTAAATTTCAGTGTATTCAAATTTTTACCAATAGGACGATAAGTTTGCACTTTATGAAAATATCATGATTAATTGTCATATTACCCAGTTTGTTGCTTAACCCCGAACCATTTTAAGAACAAATTTCTTCAAATGTAAATAGCCTTTATTTATTTGGGAAATGACTAGTAATTGCACTCGTAAATATAAAATAAATTGACTCCATCAAAGCCGTTTTTCAATTGTTATTGTGGTGCTGGGTTAAGCTAAAGTTTCCGTTTTAATTTTTTTTGTAAGTTTTTGATTTTTTACGCTAAAACGTGTAAAAAACGTTTGAAAAATAATAAATTAGAAAAAATATATACAGTGTGTTTCACTTTACATGGAAGCACCCCTGTATTTTCTTTGTTTTTATATGAATCGATTTAAATTTTTTACCTTTTGTACAACTCACCAAGAGGCATCTATTCATGTCTTTGAGCTCAAATGACGTTATTAGCCTGGCCTACTACGATCAAGAACATGGGTCGCATTGTCAATATTTTGCATCGCATTAGAGTTACAGCAAAAAGTTATTAAGAAAAGTTGTTTAGAATCAAAAGAGTACCCCAGATACCGATTTTCGTTTAATAATTCGAATTTTTTATTTTTATCCATAAATTTGTCAAAGTCCCAAATTTCAACTTTTAATTTGGTATCAAATGGTGCCATGGAGAAACAACATTTTTATTATTGTTGCAAACGTCATTAGCTTTTAATAATGGCTGAATTACGTTTAACTGTTGCTGAAAAAGTAGAAATAATTAGAATTACTGGTGAAAATGCAAGATCCAATAGAGAAGTAGCTAGAATATTTAATGGAAGGCATCCAGGGCGCACACCTATTTATCCTGGAACTGTTTCAAAAATTAATCAAGTTTTTAATTTAACTGGAAATGTTGTTAAGCCCAGACCAAGAAGGATAGGTCGAGAGCATCCCTTGGAGAAAATGATTTTGGCGGCTTATGACGCTAATCCTCGTACTAGTATTAAGAGATATGGCATTAATGTAACTATTGCACCATCGAAAATTGGGCCCTGCTTGCATCGTCAGAAACTGAGTGCCAGGATAAATAGGTGCACGCCCTGGATGCCTTCCATTAAATATTCTAACTACTTCTCTATTGGATCTTGCATTTTCACAAGTAATTCTAATTATTTCTACTTTCTCAGCTACAGTTAAACGTAATTCAACCGTTATTAATAGCTAATGACGTTTGCAACAATAATAAAAATGTTGTTTCTCCATGGCACCATTTGATACCAAATTAAAAGTTGAAATTTGGGACTTTGACAAATTTATGGATAAAAATTAAAAATTCCAATTATTAAACGAAAATCGGTATCTGGGGCATTCTTTTGATTCTAAACCCACTTTTCTTAATAACTTTTTGCTGTAACTCTAACGCGATGCAAAATATTGACAATGCGTCCCATGTTCTTGATCGTAGTAGGCCAGGCTAATAACGTCATTTACGCTCAAGGACATGAATAGATGCATCTTGGTGAGTTGTACAACTGGTAAAAAATTTAAATTGATTCATACAAAAACAAAGAAAATACAGGGGTGCTTCCATGTAAAGTGAAACACACTGTATAAAAGTTATGAACTTGTAATTTTTATACAAAAATACCAAAAACTTTTAAGCGTCTAAACATTTATGTGTCAGCGCTTGTAGTAAATATTACAGAAGCAGAGAAGCAGGGATGTGAACTTAATCAAGTGTCAAGGGACTGTAGCAGGGGGGACTGGCAAGGAAAGGGCTTGATGGGCCTTCAGCTCTAAACTAACAATGAAAAATACAAAGAGTTTAAATACAAAGTTAGTAAGTCATTTAGAATATTGGCGAAAACTGTATATTATTTTTTCATTTTATCCAAAATGAAATAAAAATGAATAAACTCGATGAACGATAACAGCTTTCTTACTGCTCATAATCATTTGAGAAAGAGCTGCTCTTAATGTAAATTTGATTATTTTTAACTTACTGAGTGCCACAAAGAAACCTGCAGGCAGCTAAGCGTTAATATAGAGGTTGTTCCAAAATTCACCGCTAATAAAGCATTCGAAAATAAGGAAACTTAAAAATTTGTTCGAAATTGCGTCTTAAGGAAGCTACAGCTCTAAGAAGAATAATAAAGAAAACAATATAGTTAATAATTGGGTTTTGTTCGCTGCCATTCTTGACAAGTGTAGTGCATTGGAGAATCGCGTTTTAGCCCTGGAAAAAGATAAGCTGGACCTGAATAAAAAAGTTGATGCGTTAGAACAATACACCAGACGGAATAGTCTTTGAATATTTGGAGTAGCCGAAAAACCTAACAAAAGTACAGATCAACTTGTGTTGGATGAAATTAAAGTAAAACTCGGAATTCAGCTCTCCCCAGAACACATTGATCGTTCGCATCGTGTAGGCACCTTCAATCCAGTGGCGAAAAGACCCCGAGGAATTATTATTAAATTCACAAGCTTCAGGTACCGTAATTTAGTTTTTCAGAACAAAAAGAAATTAAAAGGAACCAAACTAACTGTAAAAGAAGATCTCACTCGCAATAGACTTGAAGTTTTCAACTGTGCTGTGGAACAATTTGGTCTAAAAAATGTGTGGTCAAAAGATGGAGTTATCTTCATTAATATGCAGGGAAGAAAACACGCATGCCAGACTATGTTGTACCTCAAAAAAGTAAGTGAATAATCTGTTCGGGCACAACTCAACTCACCCTCCAAGTTAAATTAGTACCTACTTATTATTTACTAATCAACTTTTTTTCATCCAATTTTTTTTTTGTCTTAATCTATCTTAATAGCTTTCTTTTTCTTGTTTGCGGTTGCCTACACGTACAA
This sequence comes from Agriotes lineatus, assembly GCA_940337035.1. NCBI lineage: Eukaryota > Metazoa > Arthropoda > Insecta > Coleoptera > Elateridae > Agriotes > Agriotes lineatus. Next base: position 48,160 of record CALNHX010006604.1, read on the forward strand.
ATATGCCAGCTGGAAATAAACGTATTACCACTTTTTCTGTTTATTACCAGAATGTCGGAGGTCTGAGAACGAAAACTGACGCATTCAGTATAAACGTGTGTAGCGAACAATACGACCTAATCACGCTAACAGAAATGGGGCTTGATAATAGTATTTGCAGTTCTGAATTATTTGACAAGCGGTATGATGTTTTCAGATGTGATAGAGATGAGATAATTACTGGCAAAAAAAGAGGAGGTGGTGTGCTTCTTGCAGTTCTTAAAAAATATAAACCTAAATTAGTTTGTTCTCAAAATGATCCTCATTATGAGGGTGTTTCAGTGGCTATAATTGTTAATGGTAAATCGTATATTTTAGTGTATTTTGCATCTAACGCATCGCAGGCGGTTTACAAACGTTTCTTTGATTATTTTGAAATTAACATCAATTGGATTAATAATAAAATTATTATAGTTGGGGACTTTAACATACCTATTATCAATAATAGTAATTATGATTTAATGCAGGAAAATACAGTAACTAAAAACATGAGCGAATTTAATAATTATTTGAATTTAAAATTGTATAATAACGTTGTGAATGTTGATGGTAGAACTTTAGGTTTGGTGTTGTCTAGTATAAATTTAAAAGTAATTAAAGAGCAATCACTTGTTCCTGAGGACGTATATCATCCGGCTCTTGTATTGCGTATGCCGATAACTTATAACAAAAAACGACCCCATAATATTGCAATATCGAATAATCAAAATCAACTAGATTTTAAAAAAGCAGATTTCTTACAGACGTATTTATTGTAAAAATTTTCAAAATTATGACTGTTAAATTTGATAATTTTAGGAGAATAGTTATTAATTAAGCATGATTTTTGATTTTAAATAAAAATAAAAATCATTTTGTTGTAAATATACTTAAATTTTAAAATTGAAAAATTTTAATTAAACGTTTTGCCAGTTATGTTGGCTTCATCAGTAATTTAGTAAGTCAAATATAAAATTACTGATGAAGTCAACATAACTGGCAAAACATTAACATTTTTCAATTTTAAAATTAAAGTATGTTTACGACAAAATGATTTTTTCTACGACCACTACTAAAAGTAGGCCTTTTAGCACTAGCTTGTTTCACTAAAGTTTTATAATTTAGCATGTTTAAAGAGATCAGCTGTTTACTTTTAGCGTATGTGTGGTATAAAGTGAAGTGAGGTTATAAACCACAATTTCGAACTGGAAGTGAAGTTGTAAAGTTACTCTAGTTACTTCTTGCATTAGAGGTAAAGTGTTTTTTAAATAATTAAAGCGTTATGTAATGAATACAGTCAGATGTGTAGTATTAATAATTACCTTTGATAACTGACTTTGACAGTACTGGCTCCACAAACATTCACCTGTCGTAGATGCAAACCTTTGTTAAATCAACATTTATGGATTAATAACAGTAGGTAAATTTAAGGTTGTAGAAAAAATATTGTATGCAACTCGAGCATAAACCTCAACTTTTAGCACTTGTTGCATAAATAGCTATTATTTTTATTTAAAATCAAAAATCATGCTTAATATTCTCCTAAGATGTATTTATTATAGAGGGATGCAGACTGGCGTATTCTTGAGGGTTTTTCTGATGTCACTGAATGTGTTGAACATTTCTATTCTATTATTGAAAATATTTTATGTGGCACAACCCCCTTTTCAGCGTCGGCGTGCAGGTGCGACTTATCCGAGTTGGTTTTCTAAAGAAACAAAAGATATTCTTAAAAATAAAAACTTTCACAGAAAAAGAATTCAAAATGCAGCTTATCATGCTCGTGAGTTTAAACGCTTGCACGCTTTAGCAAAAAAGAGTATTAGACAAGATAATAAAAAGTATATTGAAAATATTCAGGATAACCTACAAATAGATATTAAGGTGTTTTGGAGCTATCTAAATTCTAAATAGTCGGAAATCAGATTTAGGTGAGATGTACTCTTACAAGTTGGAGGGAGAGGCTTTCACGTCGGAAACAGCAGCTTGGGGATTTGCCAATTACTTTAGTTTGGTGTATGGACCACTCTCAACGTATAGTTTATCGGTTAACAATTTACTTGTTATTGATGATGTCGAAATTGAGGAGGTTTCGAATGCACTTAAAAACCTTAAACCTAAAAAAGCTTCAGGTCTTGACGGCATACCACCTTATATATCGAGAGATCCAAAAAAAACTGTTCCTCAGCGGGCTGTGGAAATTCAACGTATAAATAATATGTTGGTGACACTGTACGTCAATGTCAAATTCGAGGTTAGCAGGTTAGGATTTGCGTCATTTTGTGTCATAACTGACGGAAAACCTAACCAAATAACCTCGAATTTGACATTGACGTACAGTGTCACCAACATATTATTCATACGTTGAATTTCCACAGCCCGCTGAGGAACAGTTTTTTTTGGATCTCTCGATATTTAAAGCCTGTGCCGATGAGCTGGCACTGCCCTTGCAGATTATTTTTAATTTGGCGTTACAAGCATGTACGTTCCTAACTTTTTGAAAAATATCAAAAATAATCCCAATTCATAAATCTGAAAAGAAATACATTTGAAATTACAGGCCTATATCAATTCTTTCTGCTCCCGGTCAAGTTTTTGAGCAAATTTTGTATAAAAAATTATACCAACACGTAAAATCAGAAATATGTGTAGAGCAGCATGGTTTTAGGGCAGGTCTGTCTGTGCAAACTAATTTAGCCTTATTTGTTGATTACGTATTGACTGCTTTTGAAAATTACAGTTAAGTCGATGTAGTATACCGGGTGACAATGAGACTAGGGCCATGCTTATATCTTCTTTATTTATGAATCGATTTGAATAAAATTTTATACCAAGATACTAGACATAATTTCTGATTGGCCGATAGATATAGTCAAAATGGCTGACTTCCTGTTTTACCGGAAAAGATACCAACTTTGATTTTTTAAATGGAACGCCCTGTATATTTTGTTTTTCTGATTCTATGAGTCAAATTACATATAAGTCTTGCCAAATTTCAATTTTTTTAAACAGAAAAAATATTTTTTCAATTTTTATTTTTTACCATAGAAGGCCTTGACTTGGAAAATGTTTTTCTAATTGACTCTAGCAACTCTTAATAATAGCTACTTTATCAATAAGGTCAATAACAAATCTTTAATAAAAGAATATAATTTGCTAAACTCGTTTTTAAAGAAGTCACTTTTTTTAAATGGCACCTACTAAGGGCCATCTTGCCATTAGATAGAAAATTTAATTACCAAACGATATGCATCATGCACTACTTTATCTTTATCTGAAACTGAAGATTAATAAAAAAATAAATTTTTTGTTGAAAAAAATTGAAATTTGGCAAGACTATTGTATGTAATTTGACTGGTAGATACAGAAAAATATAAAATATACAGGGTGTTCCATTTTAAAAAACAAAGTATCATTTCCGGTAAAACTGGAAGTCAACCATTTTGACTATATCTATCGGCCACTCAGAAATTATGTTTAGTATCTTGGTATAAAATTTTATCCAAATCGATTCATAAATAGAGAAGATATAAGCATTGCCCTAGTCTCATTGTCACCCGGTATACCAATTTTTCAAAGGAATTCGATAGTAGATCACGATATATTACTTGAAAAACATGAGATGCTAAATTAGTATTTTCCTTTATTACAATTATTTCAATTTTATCTGCAAGGAAGATCACAATATGTCATAATAGGTCTTCATAAGTCAGAAGCATATGGTATGTCTTCAGGGGTTCCTCAAGGATGCAATTGAGACCCTCTTCTATTTCTGATATTTATTAATGACATCAAATTCAATTAACCACTGCAATTTTTTGATTTTTGCCGATGACCTGAAATTATTTTCAAACTCGCAAAACTTACAAGAATCGATACGAATACAAGATATAGACTCTGTTGAGCGAAAAAAATAAAATATATTTTAATGCAGGCAAGTGTCGGATAATGACGTATAATCTGGACAGGAACAAGAAGATTTGAAATTATACTATGAGCGACAACTTGCAAAGGGTCGAAAAAGAGATTTGGGAATTTACTTCATAAACACCCTAAATTTTGATGAACATGTCACATCTACAGTAAATAGTTGTCTGAGAACCATTGTATTCATAACATTTTGGCTGTCGAAACACTACTCAATACCCTCATTCGATTAAAGCTAGCTAAATATATCTATGTAAATAGTAATATGACATGTATTAGGCATTGATATTTTTCGATAACTATTGAACAATGTAATTAGGTATTTTGCCTGCTTTGTTTCCTCAAATAAATAAGGAAAAATATAACATTTTTGGCCATTTTTTAAACATGGCGGTTAAATCCGGGCCCGTCAAGTGGTGCAACCGTGTCGCAGTTGTAATGAAAAACACGGATTTTATTTAAAATATATTAAAAATAATGCAATTTTGATGTAATTTAGCATCTTTACGTAATTTTTCATGGTAAATTTGATGGATGATTTTGAAAAAGCTTATGAATAAGGATCATTAGGAATAAATTATGTAGGAGTGGGGGGATGTTTTATGGGAACTTTGTTGAGTTAAAATAATTCTCAGTTATAGTTGGAAATTCAAAAACAGACCTCTTTATATAATAGCTATTTATGCAACAAGTGCTAAAAGTCGACGTTTATGCACGAGACATGAAAATTATGAAACGAAGTCGAACGCTGAATTTCATAACGTATCTCGTGCATAAACGACTTTTAGCACGTGTTACATACAATATTTTATCTACGACCTTAATTTTACTGTTATTTATCCGTAATATCGATTTAACAAAGGTTTGCATCTACGACACTTATAATTTATGTCATAATTAATAAACAGTAGGCCTTGCCGCGCGGGCGAATGTTTGCGAAGCCAGTACTGTCAAGGTCAGTTACGAAAGGTAATTATTAACACTACACATCTGACTGTATTCATTACATAACGCTTTAATTATTTCAAAAACACTTGACCTATAACGCAAGAAGTAGCTAGAATAACTTTACAACTTCACTTCCAGTTCGAAATTGTGGTTTTATAACCTCACTTCACTTTATACCAGACATGCGCTTAAAGTAAACAGCTGATTTCTTTAACCACGCTAAACTATAAAACGTCACTTTTAGTGAAACAAGTTAGTGCTAGGTCGTAGATAAAAAAGATTTTCTTGTGTGGATCCACTGAGGACTAGAGTTTCCAAGTCCCGGGACCAAAAGTGTTTTCGGGACTTACGAGCTAAATTTCAAGTCTCGAGACTAGTCTTGAAGATGCCAGAAATGGTCCCTAAAGAAAAATAGTGTTCAGTTGGAAAGCAAATTCCAAAGAAAAACATGTTTTAACCCTTTAACGCGCAAAATTACTGTACGAAGGAAAAATGTAAATTTTATGTGACGCAAATGAAAGGTTTCCAAATATCAATTTATTTTTCAAAATCAGGACAAAATTATTTCTACTACTTATCAATATTATAATCCTTGCATATTATACTAAAACACTTACCAGCTGAAAACTTAAAAGTTGCTCCCACAAACAAATAACAAACACAAAACTTCACCAATGCGCGTACACTAGGGTGGAGCGATATTTTTTTTTTAATAAATCGAATTCGCATTACTTACCGAAAGTTGCGTTTTAGTACAGGATTGAGAAAAATGTGTTTTTTGTTCGAATCAAAATCGTCTTCAGGGTCCGCACGACCCTTAAATAACTCGTCGAATGCAAAAATTTCTCCTATTTCTCAGAATTATTAAAAACAAACTTTTCGTTCTGCATTAGCGGCCATTAATACATTTTTCAATGTCTTAAGCTGCAGTTAAAATTTCAGCCAAAATATGTAAGAACTAAAGGGTCCGCCACTTATTTAAATTATTCACTATTTTAGTCAATTTTAGTGTCTACGTGACAACACTGTCTGGACTAAAAATGACTCATCGACTGCGTGCCGTGCAGCTGCTGTGTGACCTTTTTATATTCAGTTGTCAACAAACTGTCGAGTAAGAAAGTATTGCGATTCCAACGTTGAGTTTGAGTGCAGTTTTTACCTTACTTTAGCGAGTTCCTGAGTTCGATTTATAATCTTCCAAAAAATGGCAAGTGCGGTCACTATAAAAACTAGACATAAAAGTGCCTGCCCTATATTTGGACTAGGAAGTTACTTGGACAAAAGAGTTCTACCGACGTACTATGATGTTATGAAATGTTACATTCATGTTCGTGATAAGCTAATGCCCGAAGTGAATTCCAAAGAACCATCATTTGTTGAGATTTCCCAGATTGTTACTAAAAAAGTGCAGGAGCAGTGGGAAAGGGCTTCAATACCGACGCTTAGTAAGCCAAGAATAGTGAAAATTTTGAAAGACTATCACAAAAAGTATGCGGGAATAAAAAAAAAATCGCACAGGAAAGACCTTTTCAAAGTGAATGCCGAATCTTTTGCAAATCACGCGAAGGCAACGCTTTTTGATATTGCATCTTGTAAGTGCAAAGATTTTTCATCCTGCAATTGTAACAAAGACAAGAGAGTCCCTAAGTTAGAACAGCAGTTCCTTACTGACCAAAGGACGGTTCGCCGGATGGCAATTGCAAATGTAGACCTAACAACAACAAAGCAAATTAATAGGAGACAAGAAAGAAAATTATATGCAAAACAAAGGCATGACAGAACCAATATAGCTGGAAGTAATACTCTGGAAAGTTTCGACGTTGAAGAGGATGCAGAAATAGAAAATGCGAGAGAAGAAGAACAAGAAGATGAGGACTTTATCTGCAAAATACAGAATGAACCCTCTACTTCTTCAGGCGTTAAATCATCTCAGATGCGCAAATCTATATTTACAGTGGCTCTAGAATCTGACAGGTGTGGTGTCTCGGATCGTTCAGCAGCCAGAATTGCCTCCGCTGTTCTAAAAGATTTTGGTATTGTGGTAAAAAATGAAACAACTAACGTGATAGACAGATCGAAAATTAGGAGAGCCAGAAAACGACAACGAAATATGCTTCAAACTTCTGGGAGACTTGAAACCCAGTATTCTCAAGCAGTTTATTTTGACAGCAGGAAGGACATAACACTAAAAATGATAAAACGTGGTAACAAATACTACAGAACAAGTGTTGTAGAAGAACATATTGTGCTGATCGAAGAACCCGATTCTAAATATATTGGACATGTAAATCCAGAATCCGGTAATTCTGGCAGTTGCGCAAGGAGTATCTTGAATTATTTAAAATCAAACGCAGATTTATCACAGCTGGTCGCTTTAGGATGTGATGGAACCGTTACAAATACTGGTGCAAAAGGAGGAATATTGAGGCTGATTGAGTTGGATCTAAAACGAAACTTGCATTGGTTCGTGTGTCAGCTTCATGCAAATGAGCTTCCTCTTTGTCACCTCTTCAACAACTTAGACGGGAAAACGACTGGACCAAGAAGTTTTTGTGGTCCTATTGGAACTTCACTAAAGACATGCGAAACACTTCCTATAGTGAAATTTGATAAAATAGAATCCGAAGTACTACCACTGGATGTAAAGGACCTAAGTTCTGATCAAAAATACCTGCTAGAGATCAGTCGAGCAGTCGTTACGGGGAGTATTCCTGACGATTTAGCGAGAAGAAGTCCAGGAAAGTTGTCTCACGCTCGTTGGGTTACTTGCGTTAATAGAATATTACGGCTGTATGTTTCCACCTCTGAACCTTCCGAAAACTTGAAAAAGCTCTCGACATACGTGGTGAAAGTATACATTGGTCAAGATAAGCAAAGAACTGCTAGGAACAGAAAGAAGGCAATTTCGAATGATAGTGTCAAATGACTACCTTCAAACCATGTACCACGAAAAAATCCCACTAAAAAAAGTTAACAATAATCGTTCGGCGGACCCTGAAGACGGCTCTTTTGATTCCGGAAATATATATTTTCTTGCAATTTAAACCACAGAATGTAACTTTTAACAACTAGTGCTAATTCAGTTCCAGAAAAGAAAAAAAAAAACATTACGAAACTTTAATCGTAAGGCGGACCCTCAAGATATTTTTTGATTCCAAAAAGTATAACATTTTTGGCATTCAGACCACAAAAGGCAACTTTCCTACACTAGTGCTAATTTTATTTCAAAAAATCTATATTTTGCATTCATTTTCGCTCCACCCTAGCGTACACACTTCAAAGTCGTGACGCAGAATGCACGCTGGTAATACTGTCATACCATATTGGGGTAGTTTTATAACTACAATAATTGTAGAAAATACAAAATTAGACAAAGGAACGGCAATGTCTGTAGAACGGACACAAGACGTTTCACAGCAGTATTAAGTTTCAAAACAAATATTATTGATTGTTATGCGTAGTGGTATAACTGTCTACCAGAGAGCGTTAAAGGGTTAGGTTAAAGTATTTTTTATTTAAATTTGGTAGTATAGTATATAGTAAACAACAAGTGAAGATAACTAAAAAATAAACTATTTTGAAATAACATAGGATCTTAGAGCTACTAGGCCATTTAAGGACTCATCCCCTAATTTCGTACGGATTTTCGTAGAAAAAGATCGTCCTGCTGAAAATGCTCACTCGGATTCCACAGTGGTAGATACACAATACCTCTCTTGTCTATGCGAAACGCAAATAATGCATAATGTACAGGGTTCGGCAATAGAATCTGACGGCTTAGGAGGCGTGCTAGTTTATATAACAAATGAAGTAGAAATCTGACAGTTGCAGAAATGTATACCTCCATGCATGCAGTTTTAGTTACCATGGACAACTGGCCAGTAAATTTCCGCGTGTTTGACGTAACTACATATATTGAAACCAAGTCAATTACCATTACACAACGTCGATTTCGACGTATGTTTAACGTTGCTAGGCATCAGGTATGAACATTAATGATACTTGGTTTCAACAGGATGGAGCAACTGCCCATATTATATATATTATCTAAACCTTTCCTACCATTATGGTGTAAAGGTATTTTACAATACTTATTACATGTCAGAACTTAGCTCTTATTCTGAATTTCTATTTAATAGTTAAGTTGAAATAAATATCATTATTGCGTTTCTTCTATTGCATGTACGTATCTGGTCCATTCCTTCTTGTTTCGTGCCATTATCTTCGCGTCCTGCCACGTAAGTCTCCTTTGTTGCAGTATTTCTTCGACTCTTTTGGTCCAAGTTTTTCGAGGTCTTCCCCTTGATCTGTTTGTTCCTGGTTTCGATTCAAATATTCTTTTAACCTGTCTCTCTTTATTCATCCTCATTAAGTGGCCAAACCACTGTAGCTGTCTGGTTTCTATTTTCTTTCCCAGTGGTTCAACCTGAAGCTCCTCGCGGATTTCTTGATTCCTTATTCTGTCTCTTCTAGTTACCCCAAGCACTCTTCTTAGGTATTTCATTTCCATACTTTGTAGTTTGTTCTTTTGTCGTTTTGTTAACACCCACGATTCCGCACCAAAGGTCAAGGTCGGCAGGAATAGTGTTTTATACACCGTGATTTTTGTTTTCTTCGAGATCTCTTTCTTGTTCAGAAATGAGTTTGACAACGCATAGTAAAGTTTAGCCGTGTTTTCTATTCTGACGTTTATTTCTGTTTCGTGCCCCCCATTCGTCTCCAGGTTGACTCCTAAGTAAGTAAAGTTTTCGACTTGCTCTAGTTTATTGTCGTCTATCTTTATGTTCATCTTTACTTCTTTTTTTGCTATCGCCATGACCTTGGTTTTAGCTGCATTTATTCTCATATTGTACTCCTCTAACGTTTCCTTCCATATTTCCAGGTTTCTTTGTAATTCCTTTTCTTTTGGGGCTAATATTACCACATCATCGGCGAATGCACATTCCGAGATATTCACCCTTTCTAAGTTCCTATGTCCTATGCATAATTTCGCTACTTTCGAACTGCATGTTTTTATGATGTCATCCATGAGTACGATGAATAACAGTGGGCTTAGTACTCCTCCTTGCCGTAGTCCGTTGGAGGTGTTAAATTTCTCGGATTGTGCATGTTTCGTTCTAACATAGTTTCTGCAATTATTGTACAGACTTTTTGTTGCCTTGATCATTTGCTTTCCTACGCCTCTTCTTGCCAAACTTTTCCAGATCTTCTTTCTTGGTACTCGGTCAAAGGCCTTTTCAAGGTCAATAAACGCGCAGTATGCTTCTCTGTTCTGACTTAGTGTTCTCTCTGTTACTTCTTTTAAGCTGAATATGTGGTCTTGTATACTATGTCCCTTTCTAAAGCCGCTCTGAGAGTCTATTAATTGAGTTTCTAGTTTCCTCCTTAATTTTATTTCTAAAATTCTTTCATAGGTCTTGCATGCCGTACTAAGTAATGTTATGCCACGATAGTTATGACAATGCAACTGCCCATACGGCCCAAAAAACATTAAATCTTTTGAGAAACGTTTTCCACAATCATTTAATTTCACAATTTGGCGATATCCCTTGGCCTCCCCAACCTCCAGATGTCACGGCGCCATATTATTTTCTATGGGGAAAACCCAAAGAAAAAGTGTTTCGACCCAGGTCACACACCATTCAAGAATTAAAAAAATCGAATAAGTCAAGAAATCAAAGAAATTAATTTAGATCAAAATTTATTACAGCATGTAATGGTTAACTTTCCTAAAAAAATTTGAAGAATTGGCTGTACGCCGCGGATCACATTTATTTGATGTAATATTCAAAAAGTAATTGATTGTTAATAAATTGCATTATTTATACGTTATTTATTCATTAGTTTCATTCCAATAACTGTTACCTTAAATTCGCAACAGCCCGTTGAAATCCGTCAGATTCTATTGCCGAACCCTGTACATGCCGGTGAATACCCATCATAATTCACTGATATCGTATACTCGCACACATGTTGACACGGTTTCTGAGACTTTGTCTGTGCTGGCTATGGTCCCGGGACTCGGTTTTTATTTGTAGAATCCCAGAAAGATCCCGATTTCGCATCCCGGTACTGGAAACCCTACTGAGAATATCAATTTTCGAGGAAATCTGACCCAAAAATTGAAACAGACTTAATAATTAAAATTACAAAGTATATAAATAAATAGTTTTACTTGCTTTTAATCTGTTTTAAATGGATGTTTTCCTGCAAAATTATGTCTATAGTTTTGCATGAAGTAACATTGGAACAAGACGACTCATGTATTTTATGCACGATGCGATGGTGCTCCACCTAACTTTGCCTAAGAGGTTGGAGGATATACAATGAGTATTCAGGTAATTTTGTCTAGATGAAACGGCTTAAAATCATGTAAAATGACTTAATTGGCCAACTTTGCATTTTTCATGGTTTAAGCACAGTTCAATGTTGAGGTTCGATTTGCTCGAAAACATCCGCTCTCTGTGATTGTAAACAAGACTATCATTTTGACATAAAAAAAGTATTAAAGTTTTTCAAGTATCCAACTAGAGTTGGAGAAAATTTAAAATCTAAAAAGAGATACAGTATATAATGCCCCCCCTTATGCTAATTAGTTTTCAAGATCATCTACCTATCGCAGCATATAAAATTGCGTGAATATGCCAAAGTACACCAAATTTACTTTATCTGTACTATTTTAATTAAATAAATTCTGTATTTTTATACTAGTCTAAATGGCTGTAGCTCTCCTTATATGCAATTTAGTATTTAGGGTTGTGCTGAAAATTGTTAGTTATTAAAAGACCGTTGCATTTTTTAACAAAAAAATGTTTATTGTTTTTCAAAATATTCTCCATTCAGACTAATAGACTTGTGCATTCTTTGAAACCACTTTTTAAAACATACGGAAAATTCATTTTCTGAAAGGTCCTCAAAAATTCTTTGAAATTATGTAACTGCTGCATCTGTGCTGGAAAATCGTTTACCTCGCATCATTTTTTTAAAAGTTGGAAACAAAAAAAAGTCGCACGGTGCCAGATCAGGGCTATACGGAGGATGAGTTACCAATTGAACTCCCGAATCTTTGAAAAAATCCAATGTTCTGGCAGCAGTGTGGGAGGATGCGTTGTCATGATGAACTAAGATGTTACACAAACCCATACATATATAAGTACAAGA